>BGPR01007566.1:0-70220 GCA_013235015.1 Araneus ventricosus
TTTTTTGTTTTTATTACCTAAATGATGCAACCTGATTTCATTCACAGACCATGAAATGTCAGTAATATCAACTATTGTATCAATAGAAGAATTGCATGAATAATACACATGCTCATTTTATTTTTTAAACTTTTTTGCTGTAATTGTTAAAATACAGTAAATAAATTTACATTGAATACATAATATATTTATTCGACACACTATACAAAAGCGATGTTACGAAAGATCTCATTTTCGAACTGACATAGTTGAATTTTTGTTCTACAAGTATCTATTGACGGTTTGAACATCTCTGTAAATGCGATAATAATAATTTTTCTCAGTTGATACTGAAATATTAATCTGTACCAAACTGTACCATATTTATATTTGTAGACATATTCATTCGACTATTTCGGGACATCAAAAGTTTTTTTCATTAATGATGCATGGATTCTTTAGAATATTGCTACATTAAGAAAATAAATGTTCTCCACTTTCTTTCTTCCCTTACTTTGAAATTGTTAGTTTACCACAGATTTCTGCTTCTTTACTTAATTAGTTCTCTTTAAGTTATTAAAGATTTATTGGAAATGTTGTGTAGAATTACCATTTCTCTGGGCGATGTATAAATTTAAGCAGGCGCTTTATTTCTTTTGAGTATTATTATTATTGTCTCTTTTTTCCAACTTAGACTGTGAGCGAATTTTTTTCTCTTCTCCTTATATTTTGGTAATAAATAAAATGGTTTTCTATAAGCGATTTTCTTCGTGACAATATATTCGTTTTATGTTCTTATAGAATACATAAATAGAATAGTTGAATATAATTTTTTAAAAGCTTTAATTCTAAGCAGCTAACAAATTTAATCTGTATATAAATTACCATATAAAGCTGATCAAGAAAGCATTTATTGTGTTTGATTCGATATGTATTTTTAGATCTCGTAAATGATGTAAGCTAAATTCGTTTATAGACATATCAATTTTTCATATTGTTGTGCTTGTGAATAATGTATATGCAAATTTATTCAAATATAGTCTTTCTACAATAATCATTAAAGTAGAGTAATCAAATTTTAAATGCGAGAAAACTCACTTTCATTCAGCAGCCACCACAAAGGCGAGCTAGGGAAGAACTCATTTTCGTATTAATATTATAGAATAATACTTCTTATTCTCTTACACAATATCAGGTAGCACGGCAAGGATTCCACTTGCCGCGCCGCAGATGAATTTTGATAGTGTCATGTTTATCACATCTCACTCTATGAAGTTTGAATCGAAACTTCACTTCATTACAAAGTATTGCAAAAAGGGCTAATAATTGAAGCAATCTTCAAAAATTATAAAACAAACACATCACCTCCAATCCACTCCACTCACACTTATTCTAGTCTCTGTTGCGTTCTTTTGTCCTAAAAGAATTTGCCCAGCTCTGGCTTTTTTTTTTCGTCTCTAAGGAGGAATAGTGCTTCTATTGCATCAACCTCAAATGTAATTTATGCACCGTTCCACGCACGTAGCTGACTCCGAAGAATACGACTATCACATTTTAATACCTTAAAATAACGGGTTGTCAACCGCATTATGAGGTTCGTCCAGAGTTTTCAGCCTAGAGTCACTGAGTCAGGGGAGGCACATTGTTTGAATATGTCTTTGAGGTTACACACTGACTTGGCATTCATCAGAAGGGAAAATGTACTAAATACATCAAGAAAGATATAAACTGAAGTTATTTTATCAAAATTTTTTTCTTTCAAGCAGAAAATAATTGATAATTTATGAATAATGAATTCAATAACAACTTAAAAAAGAGTTTCAAAATTATAAGCTTAAACATTCAAATGATTCGTTCATATAACTAATTTTTTTATTAGAAAGATGATATTGTATTTGGAAAAAAAGCTAATGAATATTTATGTCATGAAACGCACTTGATTATATATATCTTTCTCCTCGTGGTAATTAGGGTTAAATTATAATTATAATTATTACTTTTACATAATTAAAAAAAATAAAATTTTTTAAAGCACTATGGATAACAAGGTACCAGATTTTAAACAAGCCTTCATCTAAATCTGTGCCAAAGCTGAAATCGAATGTTCCGAATGATAGAAGAGTTTTAAGTCGTAAATGAGCCTATAGAAACGGAGAACGATCTAAAAATGCTAGAATGGGGCCGTTTAGAGATGGATTTAATGTCCGCTTAGAAAATGCTGTTCAGATTTAATTTTTTTAATTTTTTAAGCTTAATATGCTAAAATCATACCAACAATTCTGATGTACGATTATTTAATTGGTATCTTTGTCATTTACGTAAATGTAGTAAGACAAAATAATGGCCATTTACTCGTTTGAGATATTTTCGAAGGTACGAGAAATCTGAACACTAAGGTGAGCATGTTTAGAAATATCTACTAACAGCCGAACACAAAAAGGATAAATATACTTTAAAGGAAAAATGTAGATAAGTAGTTCCAACTTTATGTTGCCTGTTAGGTAACGGCTATTATTTCTGTGCATTAAAAAGAAAAATATATAAATAAAATACAAATAACTGAATTGTCGGAACACTGGGCGTTTACAGGTCATGATATAGATAATTTTCTTCTGGATTTCAGCAAATTCCTAGGAAACAACACGCGCTGAATATTTGCGAAAAACAATTTCCAATCTTTTCTTCTTTAACTGCTTGAAAATGTCCTTGATAAATATAGATAGAGAATTTTGTGACTGACTGCAAGTGGTTACAGTTCTGCAATACATGAAGAAATAGTTTGAAAGCATAGTGGGATGCTGCAACATCTTCCGATTCATTTTATACACCAACTCTTTGATTATTAGCATGCTTTTTTAAAAAGAAATCCCCAGGTCAAAAACAACTGAAAATCCAACAATATTTCAGTTACGCACATATTTAATTGAATACGTGCTAAATAATTCGGTAGTTTTGTTTTTATGTTTATTCATATGGGCTTTTTACTTAAAAAGACTCTCAAATAAAAGTGCATTTAAATTTTATGAGCTCTTACTATCAAATAATCCGTTTTGGATTATTTTCTACTAGATTCCCTTCATTAGCCACATGAGTCATATTGAATTATTATCAGGAGTTTATTGCTGTTAACAATTTTATTAAGAGCTTAGAAAACAGATAAAATACGCTGCTTTGAACAAAAATATGTCGCAAACTCTAATATTTTGTCTGACCTTCTTTGGCACGAATAACAGAACTCGTTACTCTTGTCATTGATTATATTAATTTAGTCTTGGCATTGATTATATCAATTTATCCATAGTCTTGAAATATATTTTTGGCCACAGTAGCATAAGTTTGTCGCAGACATCTTCCACGGATGAAGGAAGATTTCTATCATCCCTTAATGCCATTTGAAGTACATCCCATAGATTCTCAAAGGGATTGACGTCAGGACTTCTCGGAGGTCAAATAAAGTGCGTGAATGAAACCTCATGTTCTTGGAATAATTTATACACAGTGCGAGCTGGATTACCTCTAGCATTATCGTCTTAAAAAATTCCAACGCCTTCAGGAAAGAACTAATCCTTTGTAGGAATAAGATGGCCGCTCAATTATTTCACGTATAAAAGACAGTTGATTTTTTTGTTTTCTAGTGTTGCTGAGCCAAGTCCATCCCAAAAGAAACACCACCAGATCGTAAGACTTCCTCCAGTACCTTGTACAGTGGTTAAGGTACACAATAGCTGCAATGCTTCATGGATTACGCAATCAGAAAGCAATAATACTCAGATTAAGAAATGCTACTTCTCACCTCTTTGAAGGTATCATTGTATTGGTGACTTAAATTGACATTTATTACAGAACTACAGAGCGTCCCGAAAGATTGTTGTACACCCTAAAGCGTTTTAGAAGCACACGAGATTTTATACTTTATCCATATCCAATGAAAGTACTAATTTCTGTTTACCAGCCTGAATATAAAAATCCAAGCTTTTAATAAATGTCATTAATTGGTAATGAAGTTTTGACGGGATAATAATAAAAATGTTAAATAGAAAAATCTTTGAATTAAAATAGTGGTAAAAAGTTTAAGAACTCATCTATCTACAGTCGCGGAAAAAAGGAGCCATTTCGCATTATTTTGCCGTCGTCCATTGCGTATTCAAACAAAAGGTTCCAATTTTCGGAAAATAAGGACTACTGAAAGGTCTCATCTTTAAAATTTCCTGAAGGGCAAATCTACATATTTATAATAATACTAACATCTAAATTTCCAAAGGAAACACAAATTTTTCTTAAAATATTGCAAAACCACATAAAAATTTATGCTGGAATACCAAGTTTCATCCTCCCAGCACTTTTGGTTTCGGAATCATAAGCAAATCAAATTTTGAATACGTAATGTTAAAGTAAAATTTTGAATTTTTATTGATATCTTGAGAAACAATATAACCATTGACCTGGAATTATTTTATGCAGTAGTTTGGATTATTCTGCACATTTTACTTTTTATTATAAAAAATAATTTTAAGTACATGAGATATTTTATAAAAAATTGATGTTATACATTTTTGAATAGCAACAATTATTAATTTTAATTGCATTCGAATCAGATGGACATTTGATAAGCCTATTCAAAATTTTAGCATATTCGTATGAGAAGTTTTGAAGTTACATTAAATTTCTGTTTTCGCTGTAAAACACTGCACTTAAGGAGGCGTCATATATTTTGAAACAGTTCTGATTATTAAATATAATTTGTGCACCACCAGTCTAAATATATCAATATTTAACTAGTTGTATATAAATAAAAAATTTGTAAATTAAAGTAGTGTAATATTACAATATTTATTTTTTACGTATCAAGTTTAACCGATTGTAAAATGTAGATCATTACTGTCAAAATAACATTTAGAGTACGAAATAATTTAAAATGCTTCTACCGACATTTAAACGCAAGCAGAAGACTTATCTATCTAATTGTGGAGAAGACCCCTTTTCTCTTTAAAACAAAAAATGTAGAATATCTTCCGATATATTCATAGCATATTAATCAAAATTTAATTCATGGTGTATTTTTGAATGAGAAATTTATTTATGACATTAAAAATGGGTGTTGGTATTGATAACTTTTAAGTTAGTGCAATTTTAAATATTTAGATGACACCTATGATTTTTTTAATTATCGAATCTTTTAATATACGTTATTTATTGAATATCGGTAACTTTTTTCAACCCTCTCATACCGGGCGAGGCGGTCTAAAAATTCCCCCTCACCAGCGACGAAGGTCGGTCTGAGGCGTTTGGCTTCTTTTGAAAACTCAAAAAAATTATTTTATTGCTAAATGTTAAAATGAATGGTAAAAATAAGTGAGTTCTATTTTATTATTGACAATTGACGCCCAATGTAATCGATGCATCTTATCATTTATTTTCTTCTCTTGAAAAATCATACGCAGGGGGGCCAAACGTTCTGCCGCTGGTGTGGTGCGGAAATTTGGAGATGAGCTTCCAGCTCAGGGATCTTGGTCATCTGACCAATGTTCAAACTTTGGAGGTCCGTCTCAAAACAGCTTTCGTAATTTTGAAAAAAAACAGACGTTAATATGATTAAAACTAAACTAAATTTGAAAAATCACAGTTTATTATGAAATATTTTGTTTTTCTGTTTTTATTATTTAATATTTATAGCTTATATTCATTTAGGAACTAAATATTTGGATAAATTGTTCCTCAAAGTAACTTTAGACTGAATATTCATAAAAAACTCGAGCTTCGCTAATTCGATATCGATGAACCACAATAATTATTTCTTTTATCCAAAAATTCAAAGCTAAAAATGGAAGTAGAAGTAAAGATTTGTTTTTAATATTTTAACAAATAATGCATTATTAATAAAGAGTAAATTAGTTTAATTAATAAAGAAATAAAAATATTTAGTTACGTTGCAAAATTTCAATAAATCAGTAATTTTAATAAATAGACAACATATAGAACTTTTAGTACAACAATCACTTCTAACGTATTCAAAGTTTTTTAGAAAGTTAAAAAGGGGTTTATTGCATTTTTGTACAACAGCAAAAGTCCGCGAGCGAATTAAAAGCCTTAAAAAATATTCACTGAAAGTTAGCAGTATTCAACTAACGAAAATAAAACAGAAACGCAGTTTTTTAAACTTTTTTTACAATTGACAGCATTGACTTCGAATGATCAAAATAAATTCGAATTATAGACCAAATTTTAGTATTACAATAGAAAATTCAAGGGACAGGAAAAAATTCAGATTTAAAATGCTCGAATTAGCCAAGTTTCACTTCATATGAAGACATTTAGAAACTTTTTGATATTAATAAAATTTTATTTCCTTGAATTTAATGATTTTATATTAATTTAGTGAAGTTAAATGATGTGAAATATTTATTCGCAAAAATTATGCAAAAATAAAATTGGTTATAACTTTTTTTTAAAGAATCAAAACGTTAAACATAAATGTATATATTTCTCTGCAAAGAATTTGCTTTTAATCTATTGTGTATGAAAGATAATTTGTCTGATTGAATAAATAACCTGTGCTCCTTTTAGAACTACGAATGGCTCCCGCTGCTCATATTTGTTCGAACTTTAAAACGCAACTTTCCCGCCTAATGTTTGAATACGATTCAGACCTTATTTAAAAACGGTTGGGAATAGCGGTGATGAGTGATCTCAACTGACGCTTCGTAGACTAAGCAGGAGTAAATGAATCGATGTGATTGATTCCAATATTTAGATAAGACAGTTATGTGAAATAGCTAAATGAATACAGAAAATTTATTATGCTGGAATGGCTCAACCGGGCCTGAAAATGAAAGCTTATCATTCAGTCTAGCGATGATGCTGCGGGTGAACGAAGTGCTTGAACTCAGGATTCTTCACACACGGACGTTGAAGGAAAAAGTGACATTGCAAATACCACAGCAAACTAGAAAGTGCCTTATTAATTTACAAAATTTTAATATTTTAATGTTTTTTAATAAGTAGAAAAAATTATTAAAAGAAGAAGTAAGAGAGGAGTATTTCAAATTTGTATAGTTGAATTTACATAATGATAATGCATCGGCCATTCAGTTCCGCTCAGGAGTTATGTCAGTGTGGTGGAGTAGTAATTCTTGGGGAGTTAATCATTTATTCTGATATTGGAAATGATAGTTTAGTGAGAAAATATTACCAGGAAATAAATTTGAGAAATTTCGATTGAAACAACAAATAAAAGTTGTATCGCTATTCAGGGACCCCCGGCGCGTGCCTAGCGCTCTTGCATAGCATGAGAAGGCTGTGATCACTTCCAAAAATGAAGGACCGAAAGAGATTAAACTAAACATTTTAGTCGCGGTGAAATCGCGCGGTGCAGACAAACAGAATAAACTGTTTAGTTGTCGAAGGAATTGTCTGTATGCCCCTAACCTAACAGTTCTTTGATTCTATTAAGGAAGTTCAGGAAGACTATGGGTTAAATTAAATTTTGGTGTGAGGTCTTGTTTTCCGACAATTTTTCTTGGCGTATCTCCGAGTGGCATCGTCAACTTTTTTGGCCAAGAGATTTACGGCTCGCAATATAGAAATTAATTGCATTGGTGCTTTAAGTTTTGAATGGAGCTACTAGGTTCCCGCTCCCGCTGCCAGCGAAGCCGTAGGATGATTTTAAGTTTTAAAAATTTAGTCGGTAGACTCTTCAGATGCCGCAGGAATCGCGCACGCAATCTCTCCTTTTCAGATGCCCCAGGCATAGAGTGCGTAAGAGACCAATAAAAAGATCGCTGCACACACAAAACAAATGCTTTCTCACCATCTGTCTCTAGACGACAAACAGTAGAAAATTGCACCCTAAACTTTGGTTCTACCAGACAATGAACAAAACAGGTTCACAACAACTAAGGAATTATGGTTAAATGTATATCATAAAATTATTTTATTCAAATAACCATAAATATCACATTATATATATGAGATTCACTTGAAATTAAGCAAAATCAGTATAACCAGTGAGCAAAGTGGTCAGCGAAAGCGGCTGGCTTAAAAATTAAGGATTTAGTAACCAAAAGTTTAATAGTTAATCAATTTTTGGCACTAGTGACATTTGGTTTCATATGTGCGAAGCAAAGGTTTTTGAACCGTCCCTACAACAACGGGAAATCTGCACCACTATGAATGGTTTATTCCCAAGCACTTAAAAAAGAGATTACAGAGAAAAAGTTAAGCTCCGTAGTTTAAAATATTAAAAATAAAAAAGTAAAGTAAATTTAAATAAAAAAATGGTGATTATAAATTCTTGAGGTTAATATTTTATCTGAAATAAATGTAAAGTGAAAAGAAATTATTCTCATATTTAATTTTCATAGAACTTTTATCAATTATTTTCGCAAAATCCTTTCATTTAACTCATGTTAAATGCTGTTCATACCGCTTTATTTCAATTCTTGTTAATACATACCAAAAGATATATATTTCTGAAAATGTCGTTATTAAGAGTGAATGAAGCGCCTCTAGTGCACGGAATAAGAACTAAGTTAATGTTTAAATTTCTCTGATGCAAATGAATGATTCTGCCCTTTCAAAAAGTTTTATACATGTTTTGGATCTACGTATATTTTTTTAAATTATGGAAAATATTATTTATCAACAGACAGACTATAAACTAGAAAAATATGTTATGAGCCTCGAAACAAATTTTATACGAGATTTATTAAGTGGAAACCTAAGCAGTAGATTTTTGAAAGAAATTTTATACCATCAAATAAAGAAATTAGCTATAGTATTTTTGGAGCATATACTGTGACAGAATAAATTTTTCATCTTATATTCACATGTTGTCCCTGCGTTTTCTTTCCAAATATTTTGATTTATGAGTTCCAAGCTTTTATGCGAGATATATAAATACTTGTTACTGTTGAAAAATACTGAATTACAAGTTGATGCTTATGTTTAATATAGGATCAAATAAATTATATGCTAATTTAGTAATTTGTATGTTCCAAACAATCATTTTTATTGTTTTATTTTTGTAACTGGAATATCATCCTTTCTTCATCCAAAAGAATATGAATAAAAATATTTAAAGGATATTCGAACCTTTAGTGTTGTAATATTATAAAAGACAAAGAATAACTAACACAATGACAAAACACAATAGACAAGGTTAAAATAACCAAATTATAAAAGAGGAAAGGAGGGTCTTTCAGAGGATTTTCTTAAGGTCCTCCCCCTGCTGGGATTCTGAATATTACTTAAAATTTCTGTTGAGAAACAGACATTAAGTCAAGAGATTGTAGAAAATTGTCTCAATTTTATGTAATATTCAGAATGCAGGCAGGGGTGAACCTTGAGAAAGTTTTCTGCAGGATTCTTTTCTCTTTTTTGTGATTAATTTGGTTGTTTTAACCTTGTCTATTGTGTTTCTACATTTCGTTATCTATTCTTTGATCTTTGACTCTTTGAACTCTTGGAAGCTTCTGCTGATGAGCGCAGCAGATTCTTTGTGTTTATGTTTTTTGTATGTCTGTTTGCTTTTTTCCCATAACTGGTTTCGGTATTTATTGTGTAATATTATAAAATCTTCTCATTAAGTTTGTATTACAAATAATTATTGAGTGCATATTGATGTTACTAAATTCCATCAAGATGTTATTAAATAACGTCGCTATTAAAGTTTCTATGAAATACCATAAACAATATTGCCTTAAAAAGTTTTCAACGATCACTGGAATGTTGCGGAAAAACTAAACACATTTTGGAACATTAAGTATACATCATTTGACCGGACATCTTCATCACCGATTTATTCCTATAGATAAAAAGCCAATTAAAACTTTCAACCAGCTGCTGTGGTTATATGTTTTTTCGAGTTCCTGTGGATCTACACATCTAATCTATTTTTTCTCTTTATTTATTTTTTCCCTTCCAACAAGGAAAATATTACTTCGTCTGACTATTCAGAGATTACGAATGCTTAGAGTAGAAATGAAAGTGAAAAATTCATTCAAATATTCAGGTTTTTCATCCATTTTCATTTCGGAGCCTAATTTCATTTCAAAAAATGAAAATGAACAAAGAAACTGGTCAAGTCAGTAATTACTTTTTTGTAAATGGATTTCGCCAAACACATAAAAATGAGAAGCATTATCGTTGTAAATTTCGAGCTTCATAACGCTGCTGTTAGGTAGATGAACTACGACAATCAGAATATTAAAAATCAAAGAGCGTTCATTACACGTTCGGATGGATAAATCGTACATTAAGTTTGTTCAGCTGTTTGAAACCATAATTGGGTAACTATTCGTTGAAAATTTGTTTATGATAAGATGTGTTAATTATTTAATTAATTAATTAATAAATAAGTTAAGAAAACTCAATTGAAGTGACATCATTTATTCAAATAAAGCTGTCATAAAATAAAATAGCTTTTTTAAAATGTTATAACGGAGTAAAAAATTGTTTCTTCACAATATATGTTCCTACGTAATTACCGGAAAAACTAAAAATTAAGAAATAAAAAATGAAGGAATCATCAATGGGAAGTCATTTTCGGTATTTTTATAGATTTTCCAGTCCAGAACGTTCTGTTGCCAAACAAATACAGCAGTGTCCAATGAAAAAGGCACTACTTGCATTTTTTAATGTAATAATTGATTTAAATTCGATAAATCATGCTATTGAAATGAAGATCATTTTGATCTGTTTGCAATAGAAAAGTATGATTAAACTATCCTTATTTGTTTTTGCTTCATTCTATAAGTGTATATCTGCGTCAGCCTTATGTTTAAAATATATAAATCTAGGATAGTGCGTTTCGATTGACCACTGTACAGTCAGCAATTTTTTTACGTAATAGTTATGATCACAATATAATTGGCATCACTACGTAGGAGTTTATGAGAAATTGGGAGGGAGAATATGGGGAGAATTTTCTTTTGCAGCCTCTATTGCCGTACCCACAAAGACAAACTCAAAAATATAAAGCAAGACATTAATCAAAAAATTGTACAGGTGGGTTGATGATATAAATTATCTATTTTTCATTTACGGCAACTCTACATTAAAGGATTTCTTTCCCTATGGAACGCGAATATTAATTAGATTTTGGTAGGGTATTAAATATGCTTTTCAAATGAATGGGCTGAAACTATCTAGTCTCGCAATGTTTGTTCCTGTTTGAAATTGATTTATAACTTACCTGAGATTCTCCCTTGCTTGTTTAACTCAAGTAGTCTACTTTTCACTGAATAAACTTACCAGAAATCAAAACTGAGCACAATATTCGTAGCCGCCGTGCCATATATTCAGAAACTGTTAACTTGATTGTTGAGAAAGCAAGTTGAGCAAACGATTTTCTCTCGATTGAGTGTCATTGAAATCAAGATGAGTTTTTATTTTTATTTTAGATTTTAATGTCCTGAGGATTCAGAAAACTTTTACCATGAAATCGGAATGAACAGAGATTCAGAAAACTTTTACCATGAAATCGGAATGAACAGAATTCTGCTGAAAATATTTTCAAAATCTAAATGAATAAATTGATAGACAAAAAAGGAACAACAAATTCAGAATGCTTATTAGGCCATAAATAATTTTCAATATAAATATTCGTTTAAATGCATACCACTATCTACTTTGTCTTGTTTATTTTTAAAAAGAAAATAAAGTCTTATTTATTTATATTTTACTTTATTTATTATTTTCTTGCACATCATTTGATTTTTTATTTTTCAAAATATGTTATTCTCGCATTTTGAAGCATACGGTTCTTCTGATCAGCAATAAGTTTTAAAACTAAATGGCTGAAGGAAACCGATTTTCTTTTAAATTAGACTCTTTTATCTTCCGAAATATATTTAGTAAAATATTGAGAATAAGCACTTCACATTCTACAGGATTAACATATTTTTGTGTAACCAAAGTTAAAATCCCTTACATTTTTGTATTTATAAATTTTGAATTAAAAATTTGATGTTGCAACTTTGTTGTTTCCATCGTTCGATGTTGTTAAATGTACATAAGATAAATTAAAAGATTCAAATGCGAAATAAACACGAATGATTAATATTTAAGAAAAAACGAAATCATTACGAATGTATTTCTACAAATCTGCTTTTGTATTCGATATGCACGTACCTAATTTCAAAAATAAATATAAAAATTATTTTTTTATGAAAGTACTCTTCTTCATTTCCGAAGTACAATAGTTTAAATAAACTACCAATAATAAAATAAATATCTGAAGTCTATGGTATCCGACTGGTTTGAAATCGTCGTTTTTGATGAAATTATCAAAAAAATGACTTTATGACTTAATTTTGTAGCCTGTTTAATCAGCTTTCTAAAACTGCCTCACTTTTTACTCTACGTAAATTACAAATGGAATTACAGCTGTTTTATTACCGAAATGTAAGCATTATTTTATGTAGCATGAAAACTTTAAATGTGTTTTCTGAGAAGTGATATTTTTGAGGAAAACTGTCGACTTTACCAATGATTTCTCAAAACGTTATTTAAGTATTGATATGAAATTTTCTGAGATTGTTTTCTGGAATATGCTTGATGCTTTCCTCTAAAAACTAAGGTCAATTTTAAAATCAAGTATTATTTTTAAGTGCTTAAATATAAACGAAAAGCATTTTTTATGAAAAATTATCAGTTTAGTAACTATGTTCAGCTATATCTCAAAACTATTTTGAAGCACAAGAAATATTTTAGAGCATAACACAGATAACTGTCATAAAAATGTACTCCTACAAGGATTTATGTATATTTAGAATATGATTTTGTCTATGGCTGTTAGCGTAAGGCAAATATTTTAGTCATTTTTCTTCACATTTCTCAGTTTTTTTAAAAAAATATCATTTTGAAAGTCTAATTTTACAATATTTTCATAGTTTTAAAACATATGCAGTTGAAAAATAACATTAAAAATATATATAAGTTATTTTTCAAAAAAATGTCTCCGAACACAGTCAGATACCTTAAAGTTTCCTTTTAACTATTATGATTCTTCATGCCTCTTTAAACTATATAATTCGTCTAAACTGCGAACCAGTTCCCAAGCCCCAACCACTTGACTTATTTCGACAATTTGTATTTTATATGAAAGCTTCTAGCTTCTAGATATGTCATCAATGTTCGGCTACCACACACGAACTTTCATTTTCGAGAAAATCGCAAAATAGAACTTTAACAGAATCCTCAGCATCTACAACCTTAAATTCGTCAATTTATTTCGCCAAATTAGAAGCATAGCTACAGGCTATTAATATCACTTGTATACAACTGGTCGCCAAAGGAGGATAGTATGTGTTTTAAGTTAATTATTCGATTACAAGAAACTCATTTCTCAATGAATGTTTTGCAGCAACTTCAACGATGCTTCTTAATGGGAGGACAAAACATTTTCTAAAGCTCACTGTTGTCGTTTATACATTTTTACGCACTTTTATGTAACTTGACTTCTTTCCTGTTTGTCAGTATATGTTTAAGTGGTATACGGTGCCACTACCGCAAGTACAGACCCTCCTCCATCATCAGTTCTTAGAGGAAGCCGTTTGATCCTGTGTTGATTTTTTTCTGGGAATTTTCGCTGATTTTTGTGTTAGTTGAAATAATTATCATGTTTCATTACTTTTAGTTTAATCAGTAAAGTTCAAGTCATAATGTTACACCATTTCAGGCAGTGATAGTGACTAAAATTGCATACATTTTGGTGTAATTTATTTAATGGTTTGCCATCCGATTCCGTGCCGCCATGTTTGAGGGCTCGATTGTTCCTAATATAGCCAAATTGATTTTTCCCACTATCACCCACTTAGTAATTCCCATCATCACCCTAAATCTTTGAGGGACGCTATATTAAAAAAAAATTAAGATTAAAAAATATATGCTTGATGTTTTACCACCTGACAATGCTCCTCAGCTCTTTTTTTATTTTAATGTTTTAGTTAGAAGAAAAGCGTTAAAAATTACTTTAACTATATTGCTATAAGTTTTTGTTTTAAACTGTCTTGTATTATTTTCAAGATCGTCGTGATTTAAACTTCATGTTTAATAAAGAATGTATGATCACAACATAAGTTGCACTTAATTTCAATCAATTTTAGACATAGGCGATTTACCGAACATATAGTGTGTGATATTATAAACACTTTCTTTTAGGTAGGAAAACTCTGCAATCTCAAAAGTAAGTTTTGGAGGGACTGTTAAACTTATGCATTAGAGTTGTAATTCGGTATGTTTTGCGAAAACAGACCAGATACTAGATTGGAACAATTTTTAGCCAAATTTCACATGAATTACCCTCTGATTAAAATAATGGTTTAAGTGGGCGATATTTGGGCCCCCTATCTTAATTTCTTTTCTGTTGTCATAAAATGTTATTAATAAATATATTGCTTATGATTTTATTTCTAAAATCTGACTTGGTATAAAATAGATTCATATTTTGGTATTTCCGTATTGTTTGACTTATTTATTTACTTGCCGCCTTCAGCGACCAGCTTTTCCGCCTGGTACATAATTTCAATTGAATCTCTTACGCATAATTTTTCACATTCCATTGCAAAGTCATTTTAAATTGTGATGGACATTTATCGCATGCTCTTTTGCCTTGCACTGTTTTCTCTCTCCCTTGCTCTGTTTTGTACATTGTTTACACGTACGTCCCTAATGTAGTTAAACAACACTTCATGTAACATTTAATTGCACGCTGTCGGCGTCAACTTCACTTTCTTATTCCTCATGCAAAAAACACATTTCATTTCAATATTAAAATTGCGCGGTACATTTTAAGTCTGGCAGCTTTTTGCAAAGATTTCACAGAAAAAATGACGAAATAAAACAGAAAGTAAATTATGTAGCTTTTAAAAATGAAAGAGAAACACGCAATCAGATGTTTGTTTAAACAATGAAAACAATTTGAATTTCATTGAAATAATGTAAAATATTGTTGTAAATTATGCCTAAAAATATTTTTAAAAATTTATTAAAATTAGATAAAATATTGCACATCAACCTAATCGTTGTCTTTGAAAAGGTAATATTTTGCATTCTCAGATGGTGCAAAAATGACTTTTTATGCTGTCATAATTTTGACAGTTATTAAAAAAGATACCAAAATTTCGATTAATTTTTAAATAATTAAAATTTTTAAAACAGCGATTTTGGCGTTCACATTCCCACCCTCCAAAGTATGTTTATGCGAAATTTCGTAGGTCTAGAACTAGCAGTATACCCTGTATAGCGCAGACCCACACAGACACGCATACATATCCTCCTTTATTACTAGTAGACATAATATACAACAAAAATTTACTACAGTAACGCAAAGCTACAAGGAAAAAATATACAAGTTGAAAAATAGCATTCACTCACAATGGAAAGATAAATATTTTTAAATTAAAAAAATGTTCTATTTTCAGACTTACTGCAGGACAAAATCTTGAAAAAAAAAGAAAACAGTGTGATTTGAAATATTTTATTAATGGTGTTCTTAATATGCAATATTTTTCAACTTACAATGTTTATTATTTCAAATTTTCCCTTCTATAATGGGTCAGCGTTAGTATTAAAAAATACCAGTTCGAATGTTTAGTAAAATCAGCTTTATTCAATAAAACATCTTAAATCGAGACAATAATATGTGAAAATTGCCATACAAAGAGACTGATGTGACTAACTTTCAGTGCTAATTTTTTTTTTCGTCACACTAACAAATTATTAAAGATTCACGAAGGTATGCAATTGTAATTGATCAAAAATCAGAAACTGATTATAATTTCCCAAAGACGATTAAGAGAAAGTACTGAAAAAGTCTTCAAAATACTTGTTTCACAAATATAAATGATTTCATTCTAGTACATAACAGACGTTATTACAGAGAATTAATGATACACATTTCAAAAAAAAATTTTTTTTCGTACTCAGGTACTGTTAAGAAAATCTCCCAGATTCCCTTTTTACTTTTTCTTGTTGTAGTCTTTTTTTTACGGATCCGCAGTAAAATTGGGTGCGCTATAAACTTGTCCCTTTGCATATAAGAAATGAAATGAAAGACAGAAAAGTGTTGCTCAAAGATATATAGTATGTGGTATTCTTTGATGAAACAAAAAAAATATACATTTGAAAATACTTAGGGCTTTTGAGGTAAAGCAACGAGACTTCAATTTTATGTACCATGAAAGTTTCCTATGATCATATGTATGTTTATCGTATACCGAATGCAAGTTAGCTTTTTAAAAAATTTGCTTAGTTTCTTTTTAAGATATTTCCTATCTTACTCTCTTCATATAAAAAAAATTATGTCTAACTAAATAACATTTTTTTATCGACCTGAGAATGATGAAAATATATTATTACAGGAATTTTCGTTTAAGTATGATGTAATATAACTAACCTAATGCTTTTCATCTGAAATTTTGTGAAAATTCATTTGAAGAATTATTAGCAGTACAATTCTTAATTATATCTCAGAAGTACATGATCTATGCACTTTCAAGTATCTTTTATGAAAAGAGGCTTAAAGTGTATTTATATTGCACTTATATTTCAAAAGGAAATGCATTTAATATTCTAGTTTCATGGATGCATTGCGAAATATTATATCGAATATGAATTCATCACATATATAAATGCATTTAATTTTGAAATGTCATTGCAAAAATAAATACTCAAGATTTTTATAAAAGATTATAGTATTTATAAAAATATCGCCCTTCTGAGAGGCAATTTAAAAAGTGAGTAGAAAGATGACATCTTCTATTGTACCACTTTGCTCGGTATATTTCCGAGCACTTTTTAAAAAGTACCGTTCTCTAGTAGATGTGATTTGAAATTGCGAAAAATAGTTCATTATAAAAATAAAAAACTTGTATAAAAAAAGTGGTAGACATAAATGCTTGAGATTTATTTTTCATTTGAAATAATATTAAAGCAAAAACAATTAGGTTTCAAATTTATTTTCCATAACAATTTAATTTATGATTTTCGCAACATCCTATCATTTCACTATTATTATACGCTGTTAATAAAGCTTTATTTTAAATCCTTGCTTTACCAAAAGATATTTATGAAAATTCTGTTTCAAGAGTTACTACAACGGCTACAGTGAAGGGAATAAGAACTAAATTATCACTTAAACTTCTCTGCTGAAACTGAATGATTCTGCCTTGTCCCAAAAGTTTTATATATATTTTTATTATACGTGTAATTTTTTTTTTAAATTTATGAAAATTTTGTTTATCATCAAACTGACGGTAAACTAGAAATATAAGCTATAAGCCTACAAAAAATGTTAAGCAATAATCAATAAGTAAGACCGAAGTAGTGGATTTTTTGAAAGAAACTTTAAACCATCAAATAAAGCAAAAAATCATAAAATAAGTAGATATAGTATTTTATTACAGTATAAGCTGTGACAGAATACGTTTTCCATCTTATATTCATTTATTGTTCCTGAGATTCTTTTACAAATATTTTTATGTAAAATTCCAAAACAATTATGGAAGAACATAAAAATACTTGATACGGTTCGAACAACTACTGTATTGCAAGTTGATGCTAATCTGTAACATAAGAACAAGCAAATTATACGTTTACTTGGTTTTTTACTGTTCCAAAAACTCATTTTGATGTTTTTTTATAACTAGAATATCCGCATTTTATTGTCTTTGCTTTGACTATTGACAAGAAAAAGAATAAAACATTTAAAGGATATTAGAGCCTTTAGTATCGTAATATTATAAAATATTCTTATTAATTTTGTTATATATTATTATTCAGTTCAAATTGATGTTACTAAATCCCTTCAAACTATTTTTATATAACTTCTCTATTAATGTTTTTACCTCGTTTTTATTCTTTAGCTTTCTTGTCTGTCTGTCTATCTGTCTGTTCGGTACAAATTTTGCAATTGATTTTGAACTAACTTCCCGGTAAGCTGGAGACTTGAAACATTGCTCAGAAGATGACAATGCAATATTAACTCGTTTTCTTGTCTGTCGGTTTGTCTGTTTATTTATTTAATATTTTGTGTTGTATCGAGCCAGAGCTTCAACAGATGGCGCTGTTCAGGCGTCACTTGTGAATAGGGCGGTTTAGGAGGAGGGAGAATCTTGAGTTTGTGAAAGTGTATTCAAAGAAATTCCGCAGCGAGGAGTGGGGGAACATCGAAGAGTGGATTGAAGTTCGAAGGGGACGATACCCACAGACCAGAGTGACAATCATTTGTTTGCCGTGAAATTGCAGGGGGGGGAAGTAAAATACTGCGCTGTTGCCAGTTGTTTTCATGAATTTCTCTGCGTCACGTAATTTGATTTTTCAGGAAAATCACAATTAACCAGATTTATATATTTCCAGGTAGCACATAATATTGTCTAATATCATAAAATTCGCGCAAGTAATATTGTAGAATATTTTTCCTAATATTAAGACAGTGTGAAACGTAAGACTTTTCCAATATTGTTCAATGTTTTTTTCATAATATTGGATAATGTCATATAATACTGTATAATTTTATACCATTACAACATATTAAATAATGTTGTACTATACTGAATAATATTATATAATATTGAATAATATAGGAATATACTGAATATTTTATAAATACATTTTAGAAGCATGGAAAAATATTAACTACCTAATTCCTAAGTGCTGAACTTACGGTGCTGTGATTTTTTGAACTTAAAGCGAGCTTTGAACATCGGAATTTTGCTTACCTAACCGGCACCTTACCACTGGACCACCGAGACTTATAGCAGAAAGCGTAAATGGTAATAATAAAATGAAGTTGCAGAGTTCGGATTTCATGTACATTCAAAATTAATTAATATAAAAAATTAAAATTAATTCAGAATATTTTTTCAATTGAATTATCTTTTATCGCTACAATTTCGTGTTCAAAATGAAATTTGAAGTCAGAGAAGAAGCAAATTTAGCTCATATCTAAGTTTGCTAATTTAATATATTAAGGTAATAAAGTTTAAAAGTATTTATAATAATATGTATGAAAGGTTTTAAAATTAGTTTGAAATTTATTTATTCCTCTTTCAATGTATTACGAGACGCTTTTAACATTTATAATTACAGTATTGATTGAAAATCAAAAACAAGATTCGCAACAATAAATCAGGTGCATATTTTTACGATGATTTTTACTAACACTCAATTTTTTTTCAATGAACAATAGATAATCCATATGTGAGAACTGTTTTATGGTTAACTTCATTAGCTGAATCCGACCCGCCTTTTATATATAGTAAAACAAGAAGGCTGCGTAAACATTATTATTCAAATGAACATTTTGTAAAATATTTTTTCGGATATATAACTCAACGTTGATTAATATAGTGTTAAAGTATCATTATGCTGCCATCTGTCGACGGTAAGAATAACGTCACCTTAAAATATTGAACAACCCTGATAAATGTAGAAAATAAAATAATGTATGCATTGTATTGTATAGTATAAACAAAAAATTAATTCGTTTTTAACTTTTCTGAATATTATAATAAGAAATCAGTTAATATAACTTATTGCTCTCCAGAAACATAATCTGATATGAATGCTGGAACTATTTTATTAGGAAAGGGTTTCTTTTATATAAAATGTTTTTTGCAATCAGTTCTTACCTAAGCAATGTGAAAAACTCAGCCATTTCATTTGTATAGTCACCATAAACAATCTTTATAGGTCGTGAAAAATTTTAATAAATACTTTTTTTAAATTACTATTTCATTCATAAACTATAGACTGTAAAGTAATGTTTTCATGAGTAATTTTACAGTTTAATTTTTCTGTTTTATTCTCTTAGAATTTAATAAATAGGACAACTAATTATAAGTTAAATCTGATGAATTTATTATTTCTATCTTCCATTCTTATAATTTTATACAATATGCAATAGGTACTATAAAATGTCAATTAATGATATAATCTCATCATCTTGTGTTAACTTCTGAATTAAAGCTTTTATTTACAAAGTCTTCGATGAAAATGTCAAAACGATTCACACCAAAAAAGTTTCCTGGTTAACATAGATGCACAAGTCGTCATAAAAAACCTGTACTGAATAACGTAAAAATTATAAGGATCTAAAACAGGTGCAACTGAAAAGAACATAATGTATGTCCTGTCTATCTGCCCTTGCGAAGAATGCTCTTTAATATTTAATCTTCCGGAAAATAAAAAATCAATGGCTTAAGCGCCAAAAATGATGCGTTCTGTTATTGTTTTTTATATTTACAGATCTCTATGAAATACAAAAGTGACAATTATTCCATAACCAAATTTGTCGAATAAAGGATAAGAAAATTATTTTTTTGATTGCAAATGCGCTTCAAACATTTTTTTATTTATTTGTTTACGCCGGCACGGCCTACCCAGAAGGTGTAAGGCATTGACCCGGGCTGCGGGGAGTACAAATAACGACAAAACAGAAAGGAAAACATTAAATTAAATTACAAAAGACTCGTTTATTAAATGGAAAAGAATTTTTTATGTGTTCTAATAGAATCATTTGCGGAAAAAGTGTAGGATTCCAAGGAATACTGGTATTAGAAATAATTTTAAATAAAGCTTATAGTAGTATTTCTATTTAAAATAAATTTTCGTGCTACTGCTTGCTACTTTTATTTTTTCTGTTGTTTTATTCCAATAGTAACTCTACTACTTTTTCTATGTATGTTCTTTTAAGGAAAACTTCGGTTGCATCACGTTGAATTATATGACGAGAATTGATACATTTAAAAAATAACTCTTCTAAGAACAAAACTGTCCAGAACAAACATTTCCTTTCTAAATTTTGCTTGGTTTTATACGCATATAACGAACTACTAGTCTCTGAAAAAAGAAAATTATCGAAGATAATTTCCGATTTCCAATCAAGTTGAAAAACTATTTTTATTTATAACATGCGTCCTTAAAATGTGGCTATAAGAGCTCTTGAAGACAACAATTAACGAATTATAGGAAGGGAAACTGATGAAAAGAAAGAGAGCAAGCGAGAGAAAACAGATACAGAAAGAGTCTAATGCATGGCGCTGAAATGAAATGAAGAATAAGGGACACACTGAAGTGTCAAAACTCTTGCTATCTGAGAGACAAAAACAGATACAATATCGGAAGACAAGGCATTACTACTACTATGAAGTCATAATAAAAGCTACTATTTTGAAATCATAATAAAAGCTCAAATGTTGATTTGTGCGGAAAATATTTCTGTAACTGAAGCTTGAAGTCAAGTGGCTTTACAAGACTTGCGTTATGAGACTGTAAAGCGTCTGATTAAATCTCTATAAGAGGATTTTTTTATAATTCGAGGAAGATGTTAATATTTTGTAATTAGATTTTGACAATCCCTCGAAACAATTTGAATTCTTGTTTCAGTAAATTAATTTTTTTGCGGAATCGAAACGAATAACAGCATACTGTATTCTGGATTATCCTCGACCGTCTTCTCGAAATTATAGAAAAGTACGACTCCAGTTAGTTCAGGAATTGAAACAAATTGAAAACCAAGGAGTTGTATATGTCACAAAATAGAAAACTGATTTGAATCAGACAGACATGAAAACTGATGACAGATTTTTAAATAGGCATAACAGCAAACGAATTTACGAATACTCAACGAACCAAAGATGCAATTTGTGTCCTTCCACAAGCAAATAGTTTAAACATAGCTTACAGTGTTGTTTAAAGCAGTCATTGTCCATGCTTGATTGCTGGATTAGATTCTTCTGGTGCTTATTATATTTTCCATATAGACTTACGTTATGCAAATGAGAAATGCAGGGAGGAGGGTCTATATTAAAAACAATGTTGAAATGTTGAAAAAAGAATCCAAAATAAATTTAAATAGCAAATAGAGCTCGTGGTTGATAAGCTGAACCATGAATGAAGTACCTGCTGAACCGTGCTGAAGTAAATACAGCATGCGCGCAGAAGTCAGCTGATGCTATTTTACTCATTTTTCTGCTGATTATAGTGTAATAACTGTTTAAATGTCCATGAATCTCTTCATTAATTGAGAATTTCTTAATATATATGTCTACCCAACATATCCTAAAGTTCTTAATACAAATATTTATATAATTTTAATATTTAACAATTTTGGCCAACTTTTTCGTAAATTTCACCACAGTGCGACGTCGTGAAGTAATTACCTCTATCATGAATTTATCATATTCATAAATGTAAATGGAATAAATGCATTTTATTTTGAAATTGAATAGCAATATGAAAACAGTAGACTATTTTTTATGAGAGATAATTGTAAGTATATAACTAATGTACTTCTGAAAGGTAATTAGAAAAGAAAGTCAGTGGCGGAGATTGGGGTAAAAGTGGAGAACAGAAAATTTATAGACACCTGAAAGTAACCCGGAGTCTAAACTACAAAATTTTAAATTTAATTCCAATTTATTTTTAAGTTTTCTTGGACTCTTTTGTCTTTTTATAATTCCTAGTTTTAAGCAAGTAACATTAAATAAAAATTCAGCTGTTCCGCAAAAAGTAGGTCGCCTACGCGCCTTCAAATCGCCCCAACTGAAGAAAGTAGAAAGATAATGCATCTATCAGAGATAATTATGTTATGCCAAAATACTGCGTGCATCTTTAGAAGGCAGGTTGACATGTGTTGAAAAGAGAATAGATTTATGTCTTCAGGAAGCATAATGTAATGTCCTTGTCCGTACTGGCCGGCTAGAAACAGACCAATATAAAGTTACATAACTGTAGACTAAACAAGAGCAGAATTCTAATCATTTAAAAATAACGTTGGGTAGCAGATTTATATAAATATACCTACTTTCCAACAACAACTTATTATACATAACTAATTTCATTTGAATTCAATGCATACAATGTTTATACAATATGAATAAATAGCTGCATATCAGATTTTAATTTAATAATCTTTAAAACGATAAATAATTATTTTCATATATGTTAATCTAATTTCGACATTTTAAATCATTCAATAAAAATTTAAAGATCTTCATTAGAAATCTAGTCACGTTTGCTAACAAACTGTTCAATAATATCTTAAAAATTACGTAACAAGTCTTATAAGTTACTTCATAAAGCTTGATGTTTCAAACATAGAGATTATTTCAGTTATATTAATGTCACATTTTTGAATCGAAACCAGGAATATTTTGGGACGGAACTCGAAGGCGTCCCCAGCGAACTTCCAAACCAGCGGGGGGGGCGCCCCAGCTGAACCCCCCCTTCAGACTTCCGAATCAGCAGGAGGAACATCAACAGAGGATTACCATTTGAAAATTTCGGCATGCTCGTTTAGAAGTGATACGTGGGTAAAGTTTTTTTCTATAATCACTCTGTGCATACAAATAATGATTTAAATCAAACCTACAGGAGAAACGTATATAATGAATAAAATGAACGAAATTAGTGAGAATGAGTGAATAAATTCTTAAAAAAATAAAAATTCATTCGATACTTGCTTTGCTTTAATTAAGTATATTCACATTAATAAATTCGGATGAATTGTATTTGTACCACTTTATTTAGGCAAATTTCGTTTAAGCTAAAATTTGTATTTGCTATATTATACATCCGAATATGTATACTAAATTTGATGTATATATAAGTGCTTGGGCATATACCAAGCATAGCGGTAACAAAGTAGGAAATAATTTTATGATTGTTGTGTGGAAAGCTCTGAAGGTTGGGACTCGTTTGTTTCTCGGATACGGAGGCGATGCCGTTAATTTTAACATTGAACTAATAGCAATTTTTATTAATAAAACTTAAATTTTTTAATATTAGCCCCATTTAATGACCAGCCGGGAAAGTGGATTTTGCTAACTTTCAGTTCAATCTTTTATGCATTAATTGATAATCGTAGTTGTCTTAACAGAATAATTTTAAACTTCAAATTGTTTTAGAGATTTAGCCCGCATTTTTTATTGGCCTTTCACCTATTCTGCTCATTGTCTAATGACACGTTCCTAATAGATTCATATAGGTGTAAGTGTCATCAAATTATACGCTGTCGGCATGAAATTCAATTATTCGCCATGCGAAAAAAGCATTTAATTTCTACAATAAAACTCTACGTCCTACCAACATTTAATGTCCAGTGGCATTTTCAATATATTAAAACGTACCGACAGAAAGAATTAAAGAATAACATTCATAATCTTTGATTTATAAGTGGGTGATGAAAAAAAGAAAACACCTTTGGATTTTTGCATTTTTTCTAACGTTTTCCGAAAGACTGATTGGATTTTCCTTGAACTTCGATCATGTGAAGAAGAGACTTAATCTCGTAATTTACATTGAAGATTCGTTCAGTACAGTTGAAAGAAATAGATGAAGTCGAAACGGGATTTTGGATAATCCCCCTTCACAGAAAGCTGATAAAGTTTCACAACTTTCATCAATGGTCTTCTTTGATGTGTACAATATTTACGTGATTTTTTGTAAAAATAGCACGAAGAATAGGGAAAATATAAAGGTCTTGATTAGAGATGGGGAACTTCCGTCCTTAAGGCCACGTGGCCTTCTTCATTTTCTTATGCGGCTTTATAAGTTATTTACAATTAATATTGAAATAATACAATTGTCTTCATTATAATAATAAGTACAGAACAATAATGCTTAAGAAGATGCATTTTCAGCCCTTTGCTCAACTGTCGAATTTTAATAAGGTATTTAATATGTGACTACCTTCAGAGCACTTTTTTCATTCTTAAAATTTTGATGAAACATACATTTATAAAAATTAAAATGACCTTAAAACTAAGAATTCCAATGCAAATTCATTGAAAATTTCTTTGAATTTTAAAAATATAGGCAATTTCAAGTAAACTTTTATAGAAAATTTGCACTCACGCCAAACTCCTATAATAAGTTCTATTGAATATATTTCATCAATTTTTCCACAGTATATAGCTAACATTCCTTTCCTGTGTTATGTACTAACAGATTTCTATTACTTCTAAAAGTTTTGGAGATATTCCGGTAAAACTTAAGATTAATGTGCGGTTTCACGCCAAGTTGGCAAAAATCACGCCAACTATGAAACACTCGCCAAAAGTCCACCATCATGGATGGCTACGAGATTTGGAAAAAAAGCGCCAAACTAGGCAGCAAGAGGGAGAAAACGGAGGAAAAGAAACATGTAAAAATGTATACAATAAAATTTAAAAACAGAATTCTAAACGAATAAGAAACACTTCACAAGAATTCGTAATGAAAAATATGAAAGGTAATATTAATTAAAAATGGAAAATTAGGTTAACTGATTTAAAATGATACACGAAGTGATGGAAAATGCGAAAAAGTTACAATATATAAAAACAGAAAATTCTCAAAATAAGCGAAAATCAGGATAAAACCGAAACAAAAGGAAGGTGAAGATATCGAAATCTAAGCTAAACGTACCTTATTTTCGCGAATCTCAGGTTTCTGGCTGGTATAAAACAGATTCCTCGAAGGTTACTTCATTCAAACTAACTGCCCTTTCGCACAGATCTTTTAATATGGTGGGTATTCTGACCGTACTTTCTACAGCACCAAATGAATCCCTCAAGATTAAGAAATTCAATCAGCTCCATTTTTTCATCACACGCTGGACAAACATACTTTCGAAATGACGTCCATTTTCATGCAAAAGTCGATGGCATCTCTTTTTAGCCCATTCTGCAAATAATAAAGAAAGTTCAAATCGTACAAATCAGCTTCCAATTCGACTGCGAAGAGAAGACATAACGGATTTTAGAAAAATCAAATGGAACAAAAAGGCTGATGAAGGCAACCGTTAAAACACGAGCGCAAGGAGAAAATCAGACAACCGTCGGAGTCAACGGACGACGAGCAAAGAGAACATCGAACACTTAATGGATATTTTAACCGCAAAGCATTCAAATTATCAAAGGGAAATAGTTTGTTAATTCAAATTTGGTATCCATTAAGGGTTAAAAAAGAAAACTTAGGATTATCACATTAGAGGAGAAATCGCCAAAAAAATTAAATCTTGGCGACGATACTTTCGTTAAAAGGTTGCAATAAAAATAACTAACCTGCACAAAATTTGGCTAGAAATCGACAGAAAAATAACTCAGTTTTGTCGAACGCACATTAAACTTTAGTCTAGCCGATATTCCAAACTTCGTGAACAAACTCGAATTAAAATTTCCAGAGATTTGTACAGTGGGGTACACGATAGGTGCAATGCTTTATGTAGTACGTAAGACGAAAGCAATAATAGATATAGAAATACTACTCCCCACCTCTTTAAAGGTACCAATGTATGGGTGACTGAAATTGACATTTATTACAGAACTACAGAGCGTCCCGAAAGGTCGTTGTATACTCTAAATCGTATTTGATAATTTATCAATATCCAATGAAAGTACTAATTTCTGCTTACCAGCCCGAATATTAAAATCCAAGCTTTATTAAAAGTCAAACGTTAAAAAACTGGTCGATTTGAAGTGATAAAAAATTTTAAATAGAAAATACATGAATTAAAATAGTGGTAAAACTTTTATAAAATAATCTATGCATAGTTATGGAAAAAAAGAAAACAATCCGCATTATTTTGCCGTCGTTCATTGCGTATTAAAACAAAGGTGCTATTTTTCAGGAAATAAGGGCTAGTAGAAGATTTCATGTTGAAAATTTCAATAAGGGCAAATATACAGATTTATAATATTACTAACTCCTAAATTTCTAATCGAAACACATATTTTTTCTTAAAATAATACGAAGCCTAATAAAAATTTATGCTGGAATAAAAAGCTTCTTCTTCCCAGCATTTTTGGTTTCAGGATTATAAGCAAATCAAATTTTGAATATGTAATGTTATAGTAAAATTTTAAATTTTTATTGATATCTTGAGAAATAACATAACTATTAACCTAGAATTTTTTTATGCAGTAGTATGAATTATTCTGCACATTTTACACTTTCACTTTTATTTTCAAATAATTTTAAGCACATGAGATATTTTACCAAAATTGATGTTTAATCATTTTTGAAAAGCAACATTTATAAATTTTAACTGTAATCGAAGCAGATGGCTATTTAATAAGCCTATGCAAAATTTCAACATATTCGTATGTGAAGTTTTGAAGTTGCATTAAATTTTGCATTGCCGCTGTAAAACGATGCACTTAAGGGGGCGTCATATATTTTGAAAAAGTTTTGATTATTAAACTTATTAATTTTATCATTTTTTTCAGTCTAAATATATAAAAATTGAACTATTTTTTTAAGTTTCAAAAATAAAAGTTTCGTAAAATTACAATATTTACTTTTTTAAGCTTTAAGTTTTATCTATTGTAAACTTATATACCATTACAATTACGTTATACCATTTGAAGTACGTAATAATTTAAAATGCTTCTACTGACATGTAAATGTAAGCAGAAAACTTCTCTATCTACATGTGGAGACGACCCCTTTTCTATTTAGAATACACAATGTCGAATATCCCGAATGCATATTAAACAATATTTATTTATGACATTAGAAATAGGTGTTGTTTTAAGCTAGTGCAATTTTAAATATTTAGATGACCCTTTATGAATTTTTTAACAATCGAATCTCTTAGTGTAGATTATTTCTTGCAGATCGATAACTTTTTTAATGCCCAATCAACGATCGCAGAATAATGCTGTGTGGCTCCTTTTTCTCCGTCACTGTATATCCCTTCTAATTCTGATGCGACCATGATGTTGGAAGAGAACATATCTGACCGCATGATTTGTCGCCATTGGTCAGTGTTACGAGTGGTAAATTGCAATATCCTTTTTCGGTTAGTGGCAGTAACTAGAAGCTTTCATGTTGCACTAAAACTCTGTAACCACATACCTTTGGGTTCTCGCTTCATTGTACGAGTGGAAATGGTTTTCCTTCCCTTATTGAAGCAGTTTGTAACTTCTAGGGGCGATTCTTGACGTTTAGATTTTACTAGTAGTTTTAATGTTCTTCTGTTACTTTTGTTTAGGATTCTCTTTCGACCACACATTTTCCACGAAAATATTGGTTCATTCACATCGTTCCAGGATTTAATAATACGCTGGACAATATGTAAACCTACAGTAGGTAATGCCGGTAATTTCAGCTCTCTCCTTGCAGGATTTGTGCTCTTGATACAGGCGAATAATTTACATCTTTTTGCATTCTGACATATCCCTACCGCGATCGTGTCTAACTCTGTCTGACATTATTTCTTTTAAATTGTACATGTACGGTGCTTTTGAATTATTTAAGGAGGTAATGAGCGTCGATATATGCAAATTTTCAATGCGCAAATGCTCTGTAATACTTTAACATTTGCATATTTGAATTCCCGTTAGTGGCGAATCCAGGAGGGGAGGGCTATCGGGCTGCAGCCCCCAGAGCTAAAGAAAAATTCTTTTAAATTTCATTGAAAAAATAATAAAATCGATGTAAATTATCAAAAGTATTGTAGTGTTCTTTATGATTCTTATTTTCAGGTGAGAAAAGTCTGTGAATTTAAGGTGTTTTAGTTTACATAAGCCATGCGCTTTCACAATCTTCACTACGAAACAAAGTTTTTATGACCTCAGCCCCTCCCCAGACCCGAATCCTGGATCCGCCACTGATTCCAGTCGTAATTTGGTGTTCGCCAGACAATGTAAAAATAAGGAGATATAAATAAATAATAATACAGATAAAAATAAATACGATAAATAAGGCAAAATATCAGGAGTATTTTGGGTCTGATTCTAAAAATAGTTGTAGATTATTTGAGCAAGTGAAAAATAAATTCATGCTTTGTTTATTTTATAAAATTAATAATATTTTTTCTCAGTGCACTTTGTATGCTTATTTGCCTAAAATTTATATTATTTATGGTTTGAAATCCCGGAGAGATATATACTGCATGAAATTTTTCTATAAAGTCACTATTAGCATGATTGATTGCCCTGAATTACTCAGTTGTATTCGTCTGCTTTGCCGGTCAGAACAGAAGACCATTTCCGAATATTTTTGTTGAATTTATTTACAAAAACCTTTCTTCTATAAATAATGCGTTTATAAATTTAAAAAATATTCTGAATGTTTAATGTTTTCAATATGGTTTTAATGTTAAATGTCTGCAACTTTTAAACTCGTTAATGAAATATTATCATGTAGAAATAATAATAGTTAGACTGTTTTTTTTCAACTGAGTAACGAGGTTAGTTAAAATCAAACAGGAAGCAGGAATGTACAGCACTAAAATTTCATGAAATAAAAAAGGAATAAATGAAGTCTGTTATTGAAAGAATGATAAATAAAATAATAAATTAACAACTGTATTAATTTTTTTCTTTCATTCTCCCGAAACCTACTGAAATATCCCCTCTGATTTTTTAAAATTCGTGCTGCTTTCTTGCATATGATAATATTTATTTGAAATTATGTTATTTTAACAACATTTAATTCTGAGTTAAAACATTTTTATAATTTTTACGTAACTGAGACGCCTTCCGTTGTATTTGAAGCCTTTACTTTTTAAATTCCCAATAAAAATGTCAAACAATGCGAAAGAACTTTAAAAAATATATTTTTAAATAAGTATATTTTTAAAGGTTTAAGTTTTATTTTAAAAAATTTAAAAATTCCCATTTCATTCATAAACTATATTTAGATAGTTAATGATATGATCTTATAATTGTGATAGTTTCTTCGAAATTATAGATTTTCTAAAGAAAATACTTCATTTCAGGAACTAGAGAATCATTAAATCTTTAAAAATTCTTTCAATTTAATGAAACCACATTTCATCATGAAAACGCTCACTGAATAGAGTCGAAATGATGAGAGGGCTGAAAGATATGATTACTGACCAATTGAAAAGAACTTAATAAATAACCTGTCTAAACGCAGGTGCAGTGAATATTTTTTCTACAATTTTGATCAAACTTATTCAATTTTGTAGTAGATAGATGTAAACTGTGCAGAAACTGAAATTTCTAAAATATTTTTCATTTTCAAAAATTACAAATTTAAAAATTTTTAATTTAAAAAAAAATTAACCCTTTTTTTAAATGCTTTTTCTCATACAATTTTTCATATTTTTTCTCCAGATTTTTTAAAGGGAAATTTTGTTCACAATTTTGTGAAAACTTTTGGAAAATCTCAGAATTTTTCACTTTCTGCATTTTTAAAAAAATTTCTAATCAAAATTTTTACAAATCCATCCCTAGTTCTCTTAAGCATGCATTTGTGAGTGAACAGAAAAAAATTCAAGTAATTAGAATAAAAATACATCGACTTTTTTCATTTTGTAGCAGACACAATTTTGGAAAAAAGCAAACTGAGAAAAACAGCTTTAAAGTTTTAAAAACAATAAAATTGTAATAAAAACATCTTATATCAAGCTAGTTTTTTTCAGAGCAATAACTTGACATTTGTTAAGTTATCAATTTTATTAATATTTATCATTACAATAATTATTAATTAGCATCATCATTTATAGGGATAATTAGAAATTTTTTTTGAAAAATGCGAAAATTTCCCTTTTTCAAATTTTTTTGTCAAAATATTTAATAAATGATCTGCAGTACTATTTATCAAATATCCATTATAACAGAGAAAAAATTTAAAACCATTTTATTGAAATTTTATTAACAATGAGAAATTCAAACAAAATGAGAAGCGAAAACAGTGATGATGATGATGATGACGATATGCTTCATAAATAATAAAGAAGCGAAAGCAGTGAAACAGTAAACAAACAAAGATTAAACGGCTACTGTTTGAAACAACTATCTTGCTTTGCTTTTATGGAAAAAAATTAGGTGGCTTTGCAACTTACACATGAAATATGCATGATTTAAACATTGGAAGTGGGCGTGGCACGTGATGAAATGTTAGACAAAACAACTTCATATCTCACTAAATATTTGTCTGATTGTTTTAAAACTTTCAGATTATTAAGTCAAAGGTTCGAGGATCATTTTCACTCAATATTTGAAAATCGATACTTTCATTGATTTCCCGGAATTCTTAGGGAGCCAAGTCCCCTAAAAATACCTTAAGATTTGCATTGACTTTACTTTTCATATGACAATCGCATTTCAAGAAGTCCTAATTTATAAACATGTCGAAAAAGTCTGAGAAAACATTGATTCCGTTTTTGGGAATATGTCAGTTTATATGCTTCGAAAGCAAGCATGCTAAGTTTCTAAATATCTCAAAATGCACTAATTAATGTTGAAGTGTAGTATAAATCTTGTTAGCCAAAATAAAATTTAGATCATTGAGATGAAAAGTTTATCCTTTATTAAAGAACCATTAATCAGTGAAAAATTTCAGTTGCTATAATTAACGTTCACGCGTGTGCCGATGGTGGATCGCGCTTGAATAAACCAAATTTCCGAGTCGACGTGAACGAGTTAAAAAGTTTTTCCTATAAAATCAATAATTGATATTGTCTTAATATTTCTGTATAAACTGTAATTCATGTTTAGGATAAAATTATTGTGACTTACTAGTCTACTATTCGTGTTTATTATGCTTAAATATTATGTTTAATTATGTTAAATAATACTATGATTTAATAAAATCATTTTGCTTAGTTAGGTAAAAGATTAATAATTAAATAACTCAAAGTATCTAAAAAATTAAATTTTATTGGTTGTCCTGAAAATATGCAAAAAAATATATTTCGTAATTTAATTTTCGCAAACGATCCTGGAAAAAATGTCTTTATGTTTATCTGGGTTTAGTTTTTATTTATTTAGAGGATTCAACAGCATATATGTGAAGGTAAAGTAAAAATAAAAAAATAAGGGAGAAAATGTACTCAATACTTGCTGAACTACAAATCCGATTTGCATTTTTTTTGCAACTTCTGTTGTTACCCTTTATCTCTAAAATAAGACATTAGTTTTTTTAACTTTTGTAGTTACGGAGATATAGAGGATATACCATCCAACGATTTTTTTTTTTCGTTTTGGCGTGTTTCGTTCTTTCCTGAGACCCTAATGGGAGGAAAGTTAAAAAAGTGTTACTCGAAGAACGTTCATGCCATTAAATAAATTATCTGTGAAACTAAAAATACAATTAAAATCCCCTTTCAGTTTCTTTTCCTTAAAAATAGTTTAATCAGTCTTTTCCAAAGCTAGAATTCGAAATGCATAAATTAGGCGTTAAAGAATTTTACAAACTCATAAAATTTTCTTTGTTTAGGGTAAAAAGTCTTTATTTTTAATTTTTGTTATTTCAAAAGAATTCTTTAATTTTATATTGGTTTAACTATGTTGGTTATTTTATTCTAAAATGTTATCAATTATATTCTTTTCTATTAAAGCCTCTATGGCTTGAATACTTTATGATAGATCTCCTAAAACACAATGTAAACACAGCATTATTTGAAGCACAGATTCACTAACTGTCATTCATTTATTCACTTCATTTTTGTAAAAACGATTTTATTTCTAAAAACACTAATTTGAAAGCTCCATCCATATAAGGTACTTTAAAAGAGGAAATACAAATTAAGGGTGATAATACCGCCAAAAATTCTTCCAACAAAAATAATACTGCACTTTATATATAAAAAGTGGTATTCTTGAGAAAAAATGCGTTTAATGCATTTGAAAATATTTTATGGCTATTGAGGCATAGCAACGTAACTTCAATTTTACGAACCAAGGAAGCTTTTTGTGAGCATATGTATGTTTATAGTCTATAGAATGCAAGTTAATTTTTTTAAAAATTTTGTTAGATTTCGTTTTAAGATATTTTCTTTACAACTCTTTTCAAGTAAAAGGATGCTATGACTAAGAAAATAGAATGTTAATTTTACCAGCCTCAGAATGATTTTAAGTACTTTATCAAAGGAATTTTCGTTTAAAAATCCTAGGTAATATCACTAACATAATAAAACTTTATATCTCATATATTAGAAAAATTCATTTGAAGAATCAATAACAGAACAATGGGGAAATTCAGGATTTTTTGAAAACCCGTGAAAGCAATCCGTATTTATAGAAAAAATCATTCTGATTTCAAATATGCAAGTGAAATTTTGCATCAAAATTTATTTATTTAAATATTGATTGCGAAAGATGCACTGAAATATTAGGAATGATGATGGTGCAATCCGAAACGCAATCTCATTGGCCGATTAGATTTTTACATCACATGTGCCTACCTTCGCATACTTCTCTTTCGCTACTTTTATACCATGTTTTTTTTACCATTTTATAAGATAATTTTTTGGCTTTTCTACTATTCAACATTTAATTTCTTAAGGGATATTGGTTTTCTACAAGGTAAATTGGATAATTTGCCAAGGATTGATTCTACAATGATGGCAACGAAACTGGACACAAAACGCGGGCTCGCAAATTATCTCGTAATAAAAGCTGTTCGTACCTTGAATGCATTCAGTAACCGGAACAAAGTTCTATACTATACCACAATAGACTTCGTCTTAGAAGAAATGGGTAGATTTTCAAAGCTACCCGTTAGGCAGCGATAAATTGAAGAGACGCCGTGATTTCTGTAGCACAAGAAAGAATGAAAAGCTCATAACTTGATTTTGTATGATCTGTGAAATTTCGTATACCTACAAAAAAACCCACCAAATCAAAACAAAACAACAAAAAATCCAGGAATATACTTATTTAAGTAGTTCCGTTCAAAATAAATGAAGGTAAAGTATTTTTTTTAAATGCGCGTGTGCCCGGGAAAAATTAATTTTATTTTATACTAGCCGCCTACGGCGACAAGCTGGTTCGCCAGTCTTTATTAATAGTAATAAGGGAATTAATGCTGACATTTTCAACATTTCAACTTTTGTAAGCTGAAAGCAATAATTGCAATAAGGACAAAGAAATGAATTTACAAACACAAACATTGAACAGGTTAGTTAGTATAACTGAATTTTAATTCTTTATACACAAAACGAAAATTTGCAGGATGTTTTTGTATATATTGAACTTTGAGTTAATCCCTTATATTTAAGTGTTAAAGAATGATAAGTAAAAAGATTCTTTAAAAAATGGAAAAGATAATAAGTAATGAAAAATTTGAAGTACAATAATTAAATTTCTCAGCTAAAAATAATTTACATATTAAAACTAATTAAAATTCAAAATAATTAAATAAAGTTTTTTCTGTAGAAAAAAGAGAATTGACTACATTTTATGAAACGCAGAAACTAAATTCATGATAACCATTTAAATCTAGTCAATGAAAACATCCATTTATAAATAAAAAAATATTGAATTGAAATGCATGGCAAAAATCAAATCTTGAATAATTATTCTATGGATAACATAACAGCAAACACATTATGAAATTAAATTTCTATAAACTATAAATACAAAAATTTTCGAATAATAGCAAATGATAAAAAATGAACTAAAACAGGCGTACATTGGTAAAATAGATAATAAAACCAAATTTACCATTCTAAAGCTATATATTAGGCTTAATTAATCGCCGATAATAACATTGCGGCGAAAAATCTTGTAAAATTTGAGAAACATTTAGATGAGGAGAGAATTTTAAAACTCAAAAAAATGTTGAAAAATTACTAAGAATATACAATGAAATAAAATAAGCCAAAGCTAAATGAGAGTATTGGAAGAATTAAAATCTAATATTTCCTTTTAGGTATGCAAAAAAGAGGGTGAGAAGATAACGAAGCATTTGTTGACACTGACGAAGGCAAAATTCACGCGCAACTCGAACCCGAAGGCGAAATTATTGTAGAAAGATATGTTACCGCTGCTCTACCGAGTACGTATGAGTGAACGCTTTAAGCAGTTGTGATGGAGTGTGGGCAAAAAAAATTGGGGCGCGGGAGGGCAAAGAATGTTGAAAAGAGAGGAATTATTTGTATAAAATTTATCTGGAGCGCTTACAATTTATATGAAGTGATTTTTAATATTAGGGAGATTTTCAAAGGCTAACTTTAGATTTATAATAAACTCTATAACGCTAGGAGATTAAGCGCATTTCTCAGATTAGTGTTAAAAATGTGGAACGCTTCACCATTTTGAGTGTCATCCTTGCAACGGATCATGCTCATCTTCTTTGTATCGATCCAATTTTAGTATATGTACTGTCGAAGCGATTGCATCAATAATAATTTTGTTCTGAAGAGACTCGCGGCCATTAAAGCTACTTCGCCCCGCCTTCCCTACGTCAATTTCTAAATCTTCAGCATCCAAAGTATATCTGTGCGAAATTTGGTAGCTGTAGGTTCTACGGGCTGTTCAGTACACCGCCAACAGCCACACACACACACAGACATTCATCTTTATTAGTATTAGAGATAGTTTTATATCACTCTGCTATGTAGAATATAAATTATTTCCTTCGTGCAATTATTAATTTTAAGAAATTAGTTAATAGTAATTTTTTAAAAAATCCGATAAAAATAACTTATATAAAGATACCTATATAAATTTATAATTATATTCAACCTCGACCGAATGCGACTAATCTAAGAATTTAAGGACATCTACAAATCTACAAACCCTAGATGTGTGGCGAGATAAATATATCTATCTTTTTTTATTTGTAATAATTGATAAGTAAATTGACTTTTAAGACTGATTTTGATTTGAATAGACTTTTCGGATCTATATGATTTATTTTGCATCAAAAATTCTGTGAATTACTTTCTTGCACTACAAATGAAAACGATTTTCATCATCAAAAAAGTCAGGAATTTAAACTTCTATTTAAGATATTCTAATTAAATTGAATGGTACTGTATTTTTTTAAATCTAAGAAACATTTTAATATCCATAGAAATAATTAAGCAGTTATACTAGAAGAGCAAGTTTTTTCTCTCTTAATCTTAAAGAAGTTTGGACAGACTCTGTGCCACCCCCTGAAAGGGTTCAAATATAAATTCCATGTAATCAAATAGAAGGGGAAAAACTAATTAAATTTAACTATTTGCTTTAAAATCGATAATTAAAGTCTCACCTTATACTCATATTCAAAACAAAATGGATATCGAGTTCAAAGTCGTTTTTTACTGTGCTTCGTGATATACAATTTTAATAAATATGATATAGATAAATTACTCATCGGGTGCCGTTATAGTTGTATTAACACATTTAGGAACAATACTATACTTATATCTTCCCGACATTATTTTATCTCATGTTCTAATCGGAAAATATAGAAAAAAAGCAAAATCTCTATAGCAAGCGATCGGGGACTCTCCCCTGTTTGGGCACATGTGACGTCAGACCCGCTTCGAGCCAAAATGGATTGTTTTACCCGCGTGAAATGAGAGGCGAACTGAGTGAGGTTGCAAATATAAAAAAAGTGTCTAAAATTTTTTTTTGAATGTTACTTTTCATTTTGAAGCATTTTCAATCGATTAGAAAAATACTAATAAAAAATGCTGAAGTTCCCCATTCTTAATTATCTCTCAGAAGTACATTACCTTTGCCCTTACTATTATCTCTCATAAAAACAAGTCTAAATCACAAGCACTTATCTTTATTTCAAACTGAAATGCATTTAATATCCTAGTTTCATGGATGCATCGGAATATATTTATATTGATCATGAATTCATCACCTATATAATCGTCTTAACGTGTCCGTGACTAGCGAAGAGTTAAATATTTAACACGCCCCTTTTCTCTGCGTCATTAACGAACTCGCAAATCCGATTTCCGATATGGCGTCAAAAAACTCGGACAGGTTTCCAAAGTTAGCAGTTTTATTCCTTTTTTCAAGCTGATTCATTACTCTCACTTAACTGATCACTGTGGATCAGTTGATTGATTCATGAGTTCGGTTTTTCGTGATGCTTTAGAATACTTTCGTTTTTGTTAAAAGGGTTCTTTCTATTTCGTACTTGGAATTGAATATTTACATAATTCTTCCTCTTGGATGATTTAATATCAAATAGGAGTTATAGTAGAATTAATTTACTTTTCGGAGATCTTTTTGTTGAATTACGAAGAACCGGGACATTTTTTGTTTGTTTATTTTGTGTAAGCCTTTTTTTCTGAATATTGGTAAACGTTATGAGATCGTCAATGTAGCGGACGGACGTTATTGCTAAAACTTGCCAATGTGCATGCGATTTGTCATAAATCTTTCATGAGTGAATCTGTTCTGAGATATGGTTGGCGACTGAAAACCTTTTTTAGACAGGCACAAGTTTTCTAGTTTGTAAATAATAGCAACTAAAATTTATTCCACGGACCCCTTTTATACTTTAATCACTCAGATGATCAAAAAGATCTCCAGATGAATAATAAAATCGCGAAAGTATACAAAAATAAATATTTATTAAGTTCAAAAACAGCTTTGATTATGCATAACAGTTCTTCAACTATCGGAAAACCATATTATCAAAACAAAATTCTCAGAACATAACTTTTGGTTTCTTTTCACATCTGGTTACCATACTGTACAAAGTTAAAGTAAAACTAAAATCATTCTTAAGTTATAGGTGGAGCTGTTTATGCTTAAATATTGAAATAAATAACATTACTATTATAAGTTGAATAGTATAAATTTAAACAGAATTAAATATTTTACAATACGAAACAACATTTATAAATGTATTCTCATTGGAATGGAATTACAATATAAATATTCAAATATTTTATAAAAGATGTATAAAGATTATATGTATAGTATGCATAAAGATTATATATATAGTATGTATAAAGATTATACACTTCTGAGAGGCAGTTAGAAAAGTATGTAGAAACATAATGTGTTGGATGCAAGCGTTGACGAACGACAGCAGCTTATGCAAATTCAGCTACTGCTGACTGGCGTTCTCTTTCCCCCGCTTATATCTTTAACTCTCTTCCTCCTCAAAATAACCAGTCAGTAAAAGTCAGTTTAAGTTATGTAGTGACAGTGTGTTTGTCTGTACATATGCATAAGTGGCACATCTTATCATCATAGTTTTACAAATAAATATGTGTTTTTAATAAATGATGATGAATTTGTATGAGGAATAAGGAAGAGAAGAGGGCACCGACACCATGTAATTAGATGCTAGAGGACGCTGACAGTTTTTTGAATCCATTAGAGACGTTCAGGAAGACAATGGGTTAAATTAAAGTTTGGGGAGAGGTCCAGTTTTTCGCTATTTTTTCTTGGCGCAACTCCGAGTGTCATCGCCAACTTTTGAAGTCAAGAGATTAACGGCTGAAAATTGAGAAATTAATCGTTTTGATGCTTTACGTTTTGAATGAACAAGCGGAGCATCTAGGTTCCCGCTGAAGCCCTATAATTTTTTTAAAGTTAAAAACAATGACTCGGTTCAACTTTAGATGTGGCATGCATAGCGCGTGTAATCTCTCCTTTTCAGGTGCCTCAGGCATCGCGTGCGGAATAGACCAATAAAAGATAGCTGCGCACCCAGAACAAATGTTTTCACACCGCCAAGCCGTATGTCTCTAGGCGACAAACGGTAGGCGATTCCAAGTTTAACGGAGCAAAACGAACCCTAAACTTTAGTTCATCCAGACAATGAACAGAGCAGCTGGAAGGTTACTAGGAAATTACGGTTAAATATATATCAAAAATTTGAAGTTTAAAAATGCATTGTTCAATTAACCATGAATATCACATTATATGTAAGAGATTCACTTGAAATTAAGCAAAATCAGTCTACCCGGTGAACAAAGTGGCCAGCGAAGGCGGAAGGTATAAAAATTAAGGATTCAGTAAACAAAAGTTTACTAGTAAATAAATTTTTGATACTAATGACATTTGCGCGAAGCAAATGGATTCGAACCGTCCCCTGCAACAACGGGAAAATCATTCTCTTCTTTTGCACCACTATGCCTGGAAAATTACCAAGCATTTAAATAATAAATATCACCATTTAAAACCCAATTTCGAGTGGTTTCAAATTATTAACAATAAATATTAAAAAAGTTGAATAAAAAAAGTGGTGCATATAAATTCTTGAGATTAATTTTTAACTTAAATAATAGTAAAGTGTAAAATTTAAGTTTCAAATTAATTTTTCATAAAAAATATAATCTATCGTTTTCGCATAATTCTTTCATTTTACTCACGTTATATGCTGTTCATACAGCTTTATTTTGAATCCCTGTTTGTACATTCCAAAAGTTATATATTTGTAGAAATTCCGTTTATATGAGTGACTGTAGAGCGTCTAGTGCAGGGAATAAGAATTAAGTTAACGCTTAAATTTCTTTGATGCAAATGAATCATTCTGTCCCTTCAAAAAGTTTTATACATATTTTGGTCCTACGTCGAATTTTTTAAAACAAAATCATAAAAAAAATATTATTTCTCATCAGACAGACTGTAAGATAGAAAAATATCCTATAAACCTCAGAACGAATTTTACACGAGATTCATTAAGTAAGAGGAAACCAAAGCAGTAGATTTTTTTGAAAGAAATTTTATACCATCAAATAAAGTAAAAAATCGTCTAATAAGTAGCAACAGTATTTTTGGTGCATATACTGTGACAGAATAAATTTTTCATCTTATATTCATATGTTGTACAATCGCAACAGAAAAAAACGGGACGCTTCTATAACTCTGGAATTTATTATCGGGTCTTCACAAGACTGGTGTCGATGTTAATGCCTCAAAAGGACAGGTTTATTCAGATCAAAAAACTGATTAATCGAGTTAATTAACATAGTTACTTAACAGCTATCTCGGAATTTTCCCATTAATCCTATCAATTGTTTTCGTTGAATCGACTCCCCGTCTTGAAATTAGCCTCCAAAAACTTTTTATGGAGTTTTGATTAAAATTTCCAGAGTTATAGGGTTTTGAAAAATGGCCTTTCCGTGTTAACTGAATTTTAAGAACCTTCGACGATATCTCGGAAAGTATTATATATTTCTCAAAATTTTTTTCACTCACTAAAAAAACTATTTTTTAACATAAAGTCATTAAAAAATTCAAAAATAAAAAAAAATTAAAAACAAATTTTAAACATGACTGTGTGAAAAAAGTGAATTGCAACATAGTAAAATTTTAACTTGAGAGCAAATTTGAGACGTTATTACGGAGTTATCCAAAAATTCAAGTGCATATCTATAATAGTTTCCGAAATATTTATAAAAAACTACAAATTCTCAGTGTTGACAGGCAACACCCACTTTTTGAGGGACAGTATATGATATTTATTTGTATTTGTCGGTCTACTTTTCATGACGCTCTATCATTGGAATGTTGCGAAAAAACTAAACAAATTTTGGAACATTAAGTATACATCATTTGAGAGTTCGTCTTCCTCATCGACTAAAAATCCAATTAAAGCTTTCAACCTGCTGCTATGATTATATGTTTTCTCGAGTTCCTGTGCATCTACACATCTACTCTATTTGAAGTGTTGTTTTTTTCTTTTACTTCCAACAAGAAAAAATGACCCTGACTATTCATTGATTACGAATGTTTAGATTAGAAATGAAAGTGAAACTGTATTCAAATATTCAGGTATTTATCATCCTTTCTCATTTCGGCGCCTAATTTCATTTCTAAAAATGAAAATTTACAAATCTGTACATTTTAGTGCTTACTTTTTTGTAAATGGATGTAGTATCCCGCCAGGAGTCTCTCTTCTGCTTTCACTCTTGGCTGACGTCACGTCAGATGATCTTGCGCTTGTTAGACTTTGTTGTGTGTGTAATGGCGAACGATGGAACGCAACGCCAGAACTGTCGGCGATGACTTGATGTACAGGGCAGTGGCCGCTCTCTAATTCTTTCACCTTTATCTTATTCTATTTAAATGTTTGTGCCGTCCTAAATGTTTGTGCTGTCATTATTAAATTTCTTTAATAGAAGAACTGCGTCCTCACCTGTCTACGAAACTACACTACACATGGGACCTAGGCACCCAATGGATCTGGCCAAACACATAAAAATGAGAAGCATTATCCCTGCAAATTTCGAGTTTCATAACAGTGCTGTTACGTAGATGAACTACGGCAACTCATAATAACAAAAATTAAAGTGCATCACACGTGCGGATGGATGAATCGTATATTAAGTTCGTTCAGTAGTTTCAACCTATAATTTCGATACTTTTCTCTGAAAAATTTTTATGATAAAATGCGTTAATTTGTTTATTTAATTAATAAATAAGTTATATGAAAAATCAATTAAAGTGTCACCATCTATTCGAATAAACTTGGCATGAAATAAAATAGCTCTTTTTAAATGTTACAACGATGTAAAAAATTGTTCCCCCACAACATATGTTCCTACGTGATTACCAGAAAAACTTAAAATTTAGAAATGAAAAATGAAGAACCATCAATGGAAAAAGTCATTTTCCTTTATTTTTGGGATTTTCCAGTCGGGAACATTCTGTTGCCAAACAAATACAGCAGTGTCCAATGAAAAAGGCATTACTTGTATTTTTTTAATATGTAATTATTCATTTAAATTCTAAAAATCATGCCATTCTAAAGAATATCATATTGATTTGTTTGCAACAGAAACGTATGACTAAACCATCATTATGTGCTTTCGCTTCATTCTATAAGTGCATATCTGGGTCAGCCTTATGTATAAAATTCGATATATAATTCGGTATATAATTTCGATTGAATCTCTTATGCAGATTTTGATAGTCATGGTTCCCTTAACAAATTCATTTTAAATTGTGATCGACATTTTTGGCATGCTCTTTCATCGGCCTTTCACCTGTTTTATCCATTGTCTACGCGAACGTCCCTAATGCAGTGAAAAGGCTGTCCATGTCATGTACTCTCTAATTCCACCGTGTCGGCGCCAACTTCACTTTCTTATTCCTCTTCCAAACTACGCATTTGATTTCAATATTAAAATGGCGCGGTACATTTTACGCTTCGCAGCTTTTGTACAGATTTCACAGAAAAATTAGGGATACAAAAATAGTAAATTCCGTAGCTTTTAACAATGGAAGAGAATCCCACAATCAAATATTTGTTTAAACAATGAAAATGGTTTGAATTTCATTGAAACAATGTAAAATATTGTTGTAAATTATGCCTAAAATATTTTTAAAAATTTATTAAAATTAGATTAAAAAATGTACAGCAACCTAAATGATATCTTTGGAAAGGTAATTTCTGGCATATCCAGATGGTGTAAAAATGACTTTTATGCTGTAATATTTCAACAGTTATTGAGGAAATACGCCAAAATTTCGATTAATTTTTAAATAATTAAAATTTCGAAAACTCTCCATAAGTATGTTCATGCCAAATTTCGTAGCTCTAGAACTAGCAGTATGCAATGTGGAGCTCACACCCACACAGATATACACATATCCTCCTTTATTATTAGTAGAGATAATATTCAAAAGAAAATTTACTACAGTAACTCAAAGATAGAAGGAAAAAGAATATACAAATTGAAAAATAATATACATGCACAATGAACAGATAAATTGCTTTGAATTGACAAAATGTTTTATTTTCATACTTACAGCAAAACAAATTTTTGAAAAAAGAAAACTGTATGATTTGAGTTGTTTTAATAATGGTGTTTTTAATATGCAATATTTTCTACTTAAAATGTTTATTACTTCAAATTAGCCGTTTTATAATGGATCAGCTTTAGTATCTTTAAATACCAGTTCGAATATTTAGTAAAATCAGCTTTATTTATTAAAACATCTTTAATCGAGACAATGAAAGTAAAAATTGACATAAAAAAGATACTGACGTGGGTAACAGTCAGTGCTAATTATTTTATTTCTTCACATTTACAAAATATTAAACATTGATGCAGATATACATTTGTAATTGTTCAAAACTCAGGAACTAATGATATTTTTTCAAAAATGATAGAGAAAAAGCACTGAAAAAATCTTCAAAATACTTGTTTTTACAAATGTGAATGATTTAATCATAGTTTAGTACAGGCGTTATTGCAGAAAATTAATGATGCACATTTCAATAAAAGCAGATTTTTTTCGTAATTAAATAGCGAGAAGAAAATCTCCTAGATCCCCTTTTTACATTTTCTTGTTATAGTCTGTTTTTTCTTTACAGATTCGCAGTAAAATTGGATGAGTTTTAAACTTTTTATCTTTCGTATAAAAAATGAAGTGAAAGAAAAAAGTGTTACTCGAAGAACGTTCATGCTGCTAAATATTGTATAGCAACGGATACAAAAACACTCCGCGATTTTGTGCATGCGCCGGACGAAGTTATTTTCATCAAAATAGAGGGGAAGTGAAGAATGGAAGGGTGATGTTTACATTTTACTGAGCGTGATCTAACAAAGAACTCCGGGAATGCGCTCATATGACTCGTTGCGTGACATCCCTTTCCGGTGTAAAATCGTCCAAAAGTGCTAGTCTCGGAATCCGTTGCTGAACAGTAAATTATAAGAGTAATAAAACCCCTTTAGTCTTAGAAATTTTTCATTAAGTTGTTTATGAAACTATAGTCCGAAGAAATAAGTTATTCGTGAAAAAATATTTAAAGATAAAGGTTTTCTTTATTTAAGTAAAAACAAGTTTTATTTTTAATTATGAATCACTCTCGAGGAATTCTTTAATTTTATCTCGCTTTTTAATTATGTTGACAATTTTATTTAAAAATGTTTCCAATTATATTATTCTTTATCTTTATTTATCCTGAAAATCTTTATCAATTGATTCCTAAACTACAAAAGAAACGCACTATCATATGAAGCACAAATTCACTTACTGCCATTCATTCACTTTAATTTTATAAATTCATTTTATTTCTAATAATACTTATTAGAACTTAGGGGTGATAAAAACCCTCGTGAAATTCTTCCATCAAAAATTATACTGCACTTTATACATAAAATGTGTAATTCTTTAAGGAAAAATGGAAGTATACAGTTGAAAAGATTTTATGGCTGATGAGACAGAGCTACGAAACTTCCATTTTATGAACCAACGAAGATTTTTATGACCATATGTATGTTTATCGTATACCGCATGCAAGTTAGCTTTTTAAAAACGTTTGTTGTTTCTTTTTAAGACATTTACTATCCTGCTCTCTCCATGTGAAAAAAATTTATGACTATAAATATAATTTTTTTATCGACCTTAGAATGATCAAAATATTTTATCACAGGAATTTTCTTTTAAATAGTAGGTAATATCACTAACCTAATAAATTCTCAAAATCCATTTGAATACCTAACAACAGCTTAATTCTTATTTATCCCTCAGAAGTGCATTACTTACTGCTATCTCTCATAAAAACAAGTCTAAAGTGTTTTATATTGCACTTGTATTTCAAAATGAAATGCCTTTAATACCCTAGATCCATGCATTGCGATACATTTATGTCGACTATGAATTCATCACATTTATAAATGTATTTTATTTTTGAATGTAATTGTTATATAAATTTTCAAGATTTTTATAATAGATGATAATACGTATAATGATAATGCACTTCTGAAAGGTAATTAGAAAACTGTGCACAAAGATAATTTGTTGGATGGCGAACGATAGTAGTTTATGCAAATTCAGTCACTGCTGAGGGGCGCTGTCTTTCCGCTCGCTAATATTTAACTCTCTTCCTCTGCGAAAGAACCAGTCAGTGTAAGTCTGTTTAAGTTATGCACTGAGAGTATGTTTGTCTGTTTGTGTGTGCCAAGTTGGCACATCATATTATCATAGTTTTTAAATAAATATGTGTTTTTAATCAAAGATGAGGAATAAGGGAGAGAAATTGGCGCCCACAGATTGTAATGAAATGATAGAGGACGACGACAGTTTCTTGACTGTATTAAACGGTGCATTCACCGCTGCTCAATTCCAAGATTTTTGAGATCCAATGAAAATTGCAGCAAATGGATTGGATCTTTGGAATTCCGAATGGTTTGAAATTAAATTCGAGTGGCCGGATGGCCTTTTGAGGACCTACCTGCGAGGGTAGCGAGATAACATAGTTTCTGTCTCGATTTGGACCCGTGACGAGGCTAGTAAACTCGGAAATTCCCAGTTTGAGGAAGGAGGAGGGTGGGTGGGAGTAAATTTGGGACTTTGAACCTCCTCAAACAAGGTGTATCAAATCAAAATTTGGAACATCCGTAAATGACGTCCCTTAATCATTCAACTTTAATGGTTGAAAAAAACGGTCTTGGGACAAATAGCATAGCCTAGCCTTCTCGTGAATGCTCAGCTTTAGGGACATTCATGAAGACAATGGGTTTAATTAAAGTTTTGGGTGCGATCTTCTTCCTCCGTTTTTTTGTGATGCTTAGGTACTCAATGAACAAGTGAAGCTACTCAGTTTCCACTCGCGCTGCTAGCGAAGCCGGAGTGTGATTTTTTAAGTTAAAAAATCTGCAAGGTACCCACTTCAGATGCCGTAGGCATCACGTGCGCAAGAGACAAATAAATATATCGTTTGCGCACCCTAAAAATGTTTTCTCACCGCCAATCCGTCTATCTCTTAGCGACAAACAGTAGGCGATTCTAAAATGATGGAATCAAAACCGCACCCTATACTTCAGTTTTACCAGAAAATGTCAGAGCTGGTGCAAGGTTACTAAGAAATCACAGTTAAATGCATGTGATAAATATGAAGTATAAGATTATTTTGTTCAAGAAAACATGAATGTGCAAAGGATTCAGTTGAAATTAAGCAAAATTACTATACTCGGTGAACAAACTGGTCATCATAGGCGGCTAGCATAAAAATTAAGGATTCAGTAATTAAAAAAATCCATTTTTAAAAATAATGACATTTTGTTTCATATGCGCGAAGCGAACGAATCCGAACCGCCTCTTAAAACAATAATATAATTATTCTCCTTTTTTGTACCACTAATGCTCGTAATATTCCCGTGCATTTGAATAAAGGATTAAGTGGAATATCGGCTCGACTCTAGATGGAATATTTCGATCTAAATATAAAAAAGTTTTATAAGAAAAGTGGTACACATAAATTCAAAATATTAAAGTAAAAAAAGAAATACAAATTCACTTTCAATAAAATTATTTTCATGCATTATTTTCTCAACATCCTTTCATATTACTCTTATTATACGCTGCCATGCTGTTTTATTTGAAATCCTTGTTTGTACATGTCAAAAGATATATATTTGTGGAAATTCTGTTTCAGGAGTGACTGCAACGCCTACAGTGCAGCAAATAAGAATTAAGTAAACACTTAAATTTTTCTGCTGCAAATAAATTATTCTTTCTTCTCCAAAAACATATTATACATATTTTGATTATACCTATTAATTCTTTTTTAATTTATTAAAATTTTATTTATTATATGACAGACAATAAATTTTAAAAAAATAGCTATAAGCCTCGAAACAAATTTTAGACAATATTCAATAAGTAAGTTGAAACCGTAGTAGTACATTTTTTGAAAAAAAAGAAACCATCAAATAAAGCAAAAAATGATATATTTAGTATCTACACCCACCGAAATAAAGCCACCGTGATTGTGTCTCATAACTGGACTCGAAACAGACCAATAAGAATGAAACAATTATGCAACGAAAGCCTATATACAAATACATATTTACAAGGGGTAACTTATCCCCTGGCCCACCAGGGCAGGAAAAATTTCGAATATGTGAAAAAGGAGGAATAGAAATTATCCCACCGAAATACAGACACCACCCCTATTAGTGTTATTTGTAACTCCTGACATTCGAGCTACTACAGGTAAACAGGTTTATGACGTCAGGAAGTTGTCAAACACCTGTTCTATGCCAGTCGAACGTTTTGCAGACTTCAGAAGGTTGTATTTTCAATTTCTCTTGGAAAAGGGAACCCATCTATCAGAGTTCGAGAAAGGCCAGATAACAGCTTTTAAGGAAGAAGGTTTTTCACAAGCAAACCAAACTATCTGAAATCGTAATAGACAATTTTGTGACTCAAGACAGTGCGTACGTGTATAAAAAAAGAGGTGTACATGCAGAAAAATGACTTTCTGGCAGGAAAAACATGTCGTCTTTCACGAGGTGGTATTTCCCTCAGACGATCGGCCCAAGAGGATAACATGCCTGTGACAAAATCAACCCTGTCACGGATTGTAAAAAAATACAAACAACTTGCAATATAAAAAAAGGAAACAGCAATCGATGTTGAAAGCTATCCACAAGCAAAGGAGAGTAGATTGGGCAAACTATCATCAAACTTGGAAGGACCAGTAGCATTGTGTTATATTATCAGATAAAAAAAAGCTTAATTTGGATGGCCCAAGCGGCCTTGTGTTCTATTGGCATGACCTGAGGAAAGAAGAGGAAATCTTCTCCAAAAAACAGCAAGATGGAGGCTCATTAATGGTGTGGGGAGGCTTCGGCTATGGCGATAAGCTTAACCTGGCTTTCCCTCAGGCCGCATGAAGGCTACCGATTACCAAGAAATGCTAGAAACAAATTTATTGCCATTTCTAGGGAGAATTGGTGGCCCAAGTTAGATTTACAAGCATGACAACGCCCCCATTCACGTTGCAAAATCCTCCTAGGAATGGCTTTTGGATAATGGGGTGCATGGCATGGAATTGCCTGCCCCTTCCCCTGATCTCAATCCCCAAGACAATGTGTGGGGTATCCTCAGTTGGGCTGTATATGCCAATGGCAGAAAGTTTCAGTCTGTGGCAGAATCTGAAAGCTGCCATCATTGAAGCCTGGGATAATATTGATGCTACTGTCCTCCAGGGATTGTTAAATGTTATGCCACATCGTGTATTAAAAGTCATATATAAGCATGGCGGATATATTGGTTATTAACAGCAGTGGCTTTATTTCGGCGGGCAACTTTTTTCTCTCCTTTTTCACATATTCGATTTTTTTCCTGACCAGGTAGGGCTTGGAGTGAGTTACTGCTTGTAAATATGCATTTGAATATAGTCTTTCTTAATATATTTGTTTCGTTCTTATTGGTTTGTTTTGTGTCCAGTTACGGAACACAATCACGGTGGCTTTATTTCGGTGGGACACACCTTATTTTGATGTATCCGTTACAGAACAATTATGGAAAAGCATAAAAATACTTGATTCGGTTGAAAAAGCTACTGAATTGAAAATTAATGCTTATATGTAACAAAAGATGAAATAAATTATACTTTAACTTAGTCTTTTGACTGTTCCAAACATTCATTTTAATGTTTTTTCATAACTAGAATATCAACCTTTCATTTTCCTATGCTATGTCTATTGACGAAAACGTGAAATAAAACATTTAAAGGATATCCCAACCTTTATTATCGTAATATTATAAAATCTTCTTTTAAAATTTGTGTTATGTATTATTATAGAGTTTAAATTGCTTTTACTACATTCCTTCAAATTATTATCATAAAACTTCTCTATTAACGTTTTTATAAAATAATATAATAATATTGACTAAAAAGTTTTCTACACTCATTTGAATGTTGCAAAAAACCTAAAAATATTTTTGTAACATTAAGTATACATCATTTGAAGGATGTCTTCATCACCAATTAAAGCTTTCAACCAGCTATTAAGATTTTATGTTTTCTCGAATTCCTGTGCATCTACATATTTACTCTATTTTGAAGAGCTGTTTCTTCCGCCATTTTTTTTCTTTTACTTCTTACAAGCAAAAATGACTTTATCTGACTATTGATACATTAGAGTGGAAATGAAAGTGAAAAATTTATTCAATCAATCAAGTATTTTCTAATCCTTTTCATTTCGAAGCCTAATTTCATTTTAAAAATAACAACAAATCTGGGGATGGTGGAAATTACTTTTTGTAAATTGATCTCGCCAGACAAGTAAAAATAAGAAACATTATCCCTGCAAATTTTGAATTCCATAATACTGCTATTAGGTAAATGAACTTCGATAATTAAAAAGATTAAAAATTGAAGAGCCAATGTATCAGTAACCATCATGCTCGTTCAGTGCTTCTGATATATCCCTAAATATAATTTTGATAATATTCACTGAAACCATTTTATGACAAGATGTATTGTTACGTTAATTAAAATGCTTTTGTAGTGCTAATGGAGAAGTTCATCATTTTTTAAAAACGCGTGAAAGCAATCCGTATTTATGGAAAGAAATCATTCTAATTTGAAATATGCAAGTGAAATTTTACATAAAAAATTAATTTAAATATTTTAGGCGAAGCATGCACTGAAATAACAGAAATGATGATGCAATCCGAAACGCACTTTCATTGGCCGAGTAGATTTAACGTCACGTATGCCTTCCTTCCGCATACTTCTCTTTCGCTACTTTTGTACCATGTTTTGATTCAAGGCGTTTGTATTAGCTTAAATTTTAGAAGTAAAGTCTTTTGACTTTTTTACTATTCGAAGTTTAATTTCATAATGGATATTGGTTTTGTACAAGATAAATCGGATAGTTTGCCAAATATTGAGTCTACAATGATGACATAGAAACGGGACACAAAACGCCGGCTCGTAAATTATCTCATAAGAAAAGCTGTTCGTACCTTCCCTTGAATGCATTCAGTAACCGGAACAAAGCTCTAAACTTTACCACAATAGACTTCGCCTTAGGAAAAACGGGTAGATTTTCAAAAGCATCAGGCAGCAATAAATTGAAGATGGGCCCTAGAGCATATCTGAAAAGATAAGAAACTGATTTTGGTTGATCTGTGAAATTTCATATGCCTACAAAAAACACCGAATCGAAACATCACAAAACAAAGAAAACCAGGAATATACTCTTTTCAGAAGTTCCGCTCAAAATAAATTCAGGTGAAGGCAGTATTTTTTTCTTGCCCAGATACTGTGAAGTAATTCTCTTAAATTCAATTTCTTAGCTTTATATTGTAATATTTTTCTCTTCTTACTTATCGTCAGTAAATTTGGATGCATTTTAAACTTGCTCTCTTGTAAATAAAAAAAAAAGAAAAAAATAGTGTTACATGAAAAACGTTCAAGACAATAAATAAATTATCTGAGGAACAAAAAATCCCTTCATATTTTCAAGTTTAAAAATCATTTAGTCAGCTGTTTAATGAGCTAGAAAACAAATGAATAAATTAGACATGAAAAAATTTACAAAGCCATAAGGTTTGCGTTATTTTATGTTGTAATAATATAGGTAACTTTATTTAAATATGGTATCAGTTATATTATTCCTTATTATTATTCTTTATGGCATTATTCTTAGAATATAATAGAAACAGTATTATGTAAAGCACAAATTCACTTATTGTCATCACTTCACTTTATTTTTATACAAACGATTTTATTTCTAATAAAACTTCCTTCAAAGGTACCATCTATATAAAGCACTTTAAAACAAGAAATACAACTTAACCCTCAAAGGCACGGGCTGGCGTTTAACGTGCACCACACAAGCAAAAAGTGAAAAGAAACCTTTATTAATTCGTCAATTGTCCCTTCCAAAGACATGGAATCCAAGAACATAGGTAGCTAGAAAGTCATTCTCTTTCCATATATCAGATATTTAGCATTTTGGTGCACTTAGTACGCCACCCGTGCTTATTGTTTTGACTCGAAAAGAACAAAATCGAGTCTCCCGATCGCTAAGTTTTAGTTTTGAATAACTATCTGATGAGGAGAAGGCCTGTTACTATATTAATGGATCGGATATCATTTATAAGGATCATATCGAAGATAATTATCTATCAAAATAGATTCTATCTAATCTAATTCCCCTTTGTCATTTCTCCAGAATGAAGACATTAAAGTCAAAACTTCTAGGAAGTTTCGGTGATTCTCAAATGAAAAAAAATCTCCGCTCTAAGTAAATTTTTGCAGACACCTCAGAAAATTATTTTACGAAAATTTTCATCGTTACCCATAAACTGCGATTAAGTGTACGATGAATTCTTCTAACGCCATCAAGAAGATTTGAAGTCTTCTTGAAGATTATCAATATATATATATATATATATATATATATATATATATATCAAAACCAACATATAAACACAAGATAAAAACTCAAAAAACAGTAAAAAAAAGACAAAATGGCTAAATAGACAAAAACCAGAAAAAAACCAAAAAATGAAAAATATGAAAAATATCATAGCGACCCGCTCGTCAGGAAGGGAAGCTCGCTCATGATATTAATTTGTGCTTTTTTCTGCTGACGACAAACGAAATCCGTTAAAAAATTGCCGTCATCCCCTCTAAAAGCACAAAACAAACGAAAATGGAAGATTTCTTGAATAAAAAATATAAATACATTTAAGAAGATTTAAAAAGAATCAAATACAAAAATCCGAATACAAATACAAAAAATCCGAATACAAAAGACCTAGAATAAAATAAAAAACAGCCGTAACATAAAAAATAATAAAATAAAGCGAAATATGCTTACCATGGCCAGGAAAACGCTACCGCGACCACGAGGAGAATGAACGCCAAACCAGTTATCGCCGTTGCCAAACAGAGGAAAGAGAAAGATAAGGAGAAAGAGGCTTTGTCAATAGCTCCGTAATCACTGCTTGAAATATCGTCGCACAAAGTTTTCGGGAATACCATTATTTAAAAGTTGGTCATACAAAAGATTTAATTGTCTAGATTTTGAAATTTCGTTCGAACAAATAGATCTAATGCGAGAAAATTGAGAGAGAATAGTGTTTCTATAAATCTTAATAGAAATATTAGAAGACCAATATGAAAGTCGGTTGACACAAAAATTAAAATCCATTCTTTTGTCAAAAATATCGATACAAAAGTTATTATCAACAAGTTTAATATCCAGATCTAAGAAATCCGCTTCAAACTGATTACAGTTTGTTTGTTTAAGAAGCAAGGCTGAAGGATAAATATTTTGCCGCGTAATATTAAATGATCCATGATTAAAAACAATAAGATCATCTACGAATCTGAAAGCCTGAGGATGAAGAAGTAAATAATTCTTCTCAAAATAATGAAGGAAGAGGTTAGCTGTAATAGAAGAAAATGAAGATCCTTGAGGAATGCCATGTGATTGGAGAAAAATACTTTTCCCATTGTAAATAAAATTATTAAATATGCAAAAATTACATAATTTATCCCAATACTCAAAAGAAATATTGAGAATATTTTTGTAATCAAAAAAGTAAGAGTTAAGCACCTCTCGAAGAGTGGCTAGAGGAATGCTTGTAAAAAGATCTTTGAAGTCAAAAGTCTCAATAGAAGAAATACTGTTCTGAATGTCATGAAAATCAATAAATGTTGAAATAAAATGGAGAGACTGTAGTTAATCGGTAAAAGCGTATAGCTCATCAGGGTAAGTAAAATCTATACGAACCGCTAAAAATTAGTGAAATCATAATGTCTTCTGCGAACAGTGCTGGCATAAAGCTAAAAACACTGTCCTTTACACCCAACATTATGATAAACCAATAATTTGAATGAAATACCAAATATTAGAAAAAATTTTACGAACCTAAAACTGAGAGATGCAGCCAACGGGAGACGTGACAGAGGAATGAACCTAACTCGTCATGTTGGGTATATATATTCAATCACTTATTGATTGATTCATTCGTAAAGTATACAAATTTATATATAAACTATATAAACAGAAATGGACAGGCAACAAGCAAATCGAGTGAAACGACGAAGGTTGAGATGATGACATTTGTAAGCATTCTTTATATAAAAAGCAAAAAGGATGTAAAAATTAAACCTTTCGGAACCTACATTATAGTATTCACTGCAGAAAACTAAAGTACTTAGGTATAAAGAAGCTTAATGAATGAAAAGCAAGGTGTCGTACCGGGTGCGCTGTCCATACCTTATTATTATGTGTAAATAGCAGTACCTCTCAGGGTTAAGGGTGATAAAACCGCCATTAAATTCTTCCAACCAAAATAATACGCACTTTATATATAAACTGTGGTATTCGTTTAGAAAATATACATATTAGTCAGTTTAAAAGGTTTTATGAGCGTTCAGGAAAAGCAACGTACTTCCATTTTATGAACTAATGAAGATTTTTTTAGCGTATTTATGTTTATCGTAAACCTAATGCAAGTAAACTTTTTTTAAAACCTTTGTTTGCTGGTTTCGTTTTAAGTTATTTCCTATCCTAGTTTCTTCAAGTAAAAAGATTTTAAGACAAACAAAATACAATGTTTTTTTCTATCGACATTAGAATAAACTAAAGTATTTTATCAAAGGAATTCTCCTTCAAATCGTAGGTAACATCACGAGCATAGTATTTTTTTATCTCACATTTTCTGAAAATTCACTTGAAGACTTAATAACATCACAATTTTTAACTATCTCTCAGGAGTACATTGTCTTTGTAGTTATCATTACCTCTCATTCTATTTTGATGGCTGCGTCGAGAAATACTTATGTCTATCATGAATTCATCATATTTTTATTATTGTAAATTAAGTAAATGCATTTTATTTTAAAATTTAATTGCAATATAAATACTGTTGACTCTTTTTTATGAGAGATAATATTAAATATAAAGATAATGCACTTCTGAGACGTAATTAGAAAAGAAAGCAAAAATATAAATCATCTGTCAGAGATAATTACTTGATGTCAACATACGGAAAGCATCTTTAGAAGGCAGGTGGCTTGTATTAAAAAAAGAATCGATTTGTTTGGAGGTGGCATAATGGAATGTCTTTGTCAGTACTTTCCGACTAGAAACAGACCAATATGAAGTTACGTATGAAAAGACAAAACGAGAGCACAATTCTAATGTTTAAAAAAATGACGATTTGTAGTAGATTTATTTAAATTTACCTACTTTCCATCAATAACTTATTATACGCAACTAATTTCATTTGAATTAAATGTATACAATGTTTAAACAATATGAATCGATAGCAGCATATTAATTTTTAATATAATAATCATGGATACGAAAATTAATTCATTATTTTCAAAAATATAAATCTACAATCGACATTTTAAATCATTTAAAGATCTTCATTAGAAATCTAATCACGTTTGCTAATAAATTGTTAACTGATATCTTAAAAGTTACGGAACAGGTCTTATAAGCTACTTCATAAAGCTTCATGTTTCAATTATAGAGATTAGTTTAGTTATATTAAATCCCGGTTTTGAAGCTACACGAGGACTGTTGTGGCAGGGACCACCTAATTTTGAATAGCAGTCGGATGAAGAGGATGACGCATGAGTAGGCGCATGCCTCTCCAGGCTTCCGCACCGAAACAGCGGAAGTGCAATATGTTCCTTACGTGTCCGCTCCTCAACGGCAGGAGGACCGTCCACGGAGGATTACCATTTGAAAATTTCGAAATTTTTTCACTGAAACCAAATCTGTGAGAGCCGGACTTTTGCTTTGCACATCGTTCTTGAGTGCTTACCGCATAATACCTGCATTCAAAATTTTAGAGCGTTCCCTATAAGGGTTTGATCGCTAGGGGATCATATATCGGCAAAGTTTGTTTATAGTTACCCTGTATCAAAACATTATAATTAAAATCATACCTGTAGGAGAAACGTATATAATGAATAAAATGAACGAATTTAGTGAGAATGAGTAATTAAATTCTTAAAAATATTAATAATTTTGATACTTGCTTTGCTTTTGGGGGATCAGTATATTTAAATTTAAAAAATTCTTATGAATTGTATGTGCACCACTTTATTTAAGCGATTTTTTTAAATCTGTATTTGCTTTTCTCCACGACTGAAGTCATAGACTAAATTTGCCTTATATACAAGTGAATGGTAATATACAAAGATTAGTGGTAAGAAAGGAGGAAATAATTTTATGATTGTTGTGTGGAAAGCAACGTAGGTTGGCACACATTTGCTTCTCGGATACGGAAACGATGTCATTTGTTTTAACATTGAACTCTAATAGCATTTTTTTTATTACTAAAACTTACATTTTTTTAACATTAGCTTCATTTAATAACTAGCCGGGAAAGCGGATTTTGCTAACTTTCAATTTATTCTTTCATGCATTAATTGATATTCATAGTTTTCTTAAAATAATAATTTTAAACTTCAAATTGTGTTAGACATTTAGCCCGTATTCTTTTTCTAGTCTTTCACCTGTTCCGTTCATTGCGCATGACACTTTCCTAATAGAGTAATATAGGTGTCCGTGTCACCAACTTACACGTCTTCGGCATCATATTCACTTATTGGTCATGCAGGAAAAAACCTTTAATTTCGACATTAAAACTCTATGTCTATTCGACATTAAAACTCTACGTCCTATCAACATTTTATGGCCCGCAACATGTTCATTGTATTAAAACGTACCGAAAGAAAGAATTAAAGATTAGCATTCATAATCTTTGAACTTATTGGATTTACAAGTGGGTGATAGAAAAAAGTTAACACCTTCGAATTTTTGCATTTTTTCGAATGTTTTCCGAAAGGCTGAATATATTTTCCATTGTATGGACAATATTTTTTTTGTAACACAGATACCGTGATGAAAATCTCTTAGATTCATTTTTTAATCTTTTCCTGGCAGTAGTTATTCTTTTTCACGGATCCTCAGTATATTTCGATGCATTTTGAACTTGTTTTCTTGTGAATAAAAAAATACTGTCATATTAAGAACCTTCATGCCATTAAATAAATTATCCGAGTAACAAAAAACCCCTTCGGATTTTCAAGCTTAAAACTTTAGTCATTTGCTGACGGAGCTAGATTACCAAATGAATAAATTATTCGTAAAAACATTTACAAAGAGATAAGATTCTCTTTTTTTAGGGTAACACACTTTATTTTACTTTTATACTTTAATTATTACTTTCATTACTTTTGTAATACAAGCAAATTCTTGTATTGTCACTTAATATTACTTTTAATTATGTTGGTTAATTTATTTAAATATGGTATCAGTTATATTATTCTTTATTATATTATTCCTAGGATACAATGGAAGCACAGTAACATTTGAAGCACACTTTATTTTTATACAATCGAGTCTATTTCTAAAAATACATCTTTCAACATCCCGTCTACATAAAGCGCTTTAAAACAGGAAATGCATCTTAAGGGATATAAAACCGCCATTAAATTCTTCCAACCAAAATAATACTACACTTTATGTATAAAGTGTGGTATTCTTTGAGAAAAAAATACGTATTATGAAGTTCAAAAGATTTTATGGGTTTTGAGGGAAAGCAACGGAACTTATGAAGCAATGTATATTTTTATGAGCATATGTATGTTTATCGTATACCTAATGTAAGTTAATTTTTTTTAAACTTTTGTTTGTTTCTTTCGTTTCAAGACATTTCCTTTCCTAGTTTCTTCAAGTAAAAATATTTTATGACTAACAAAATAAAACCTCATTTTTTTATCGACCTCAGAATGATCAAAAGTATTTTACCAAAAGAATTTTCTTTTAAATAGTAGGCGATATCACGAGCTTAGTACTTTATATTTCACAGTTTGTGAAAATTCAATTCAAGACTTAATAACAGCACAATTTTCAATTATCTCTCATAAGTACATTATCTTTGTACTTCCTATTATCTTTCAATAAATCTATTTTATAGTGTATTTATATTGCACTTACATCTCCACAGGAAATGCATTTAATATTATATCTTACTGGCTTACGTCGTGAAATTACGTCTTGAATTTATCACATTTATAAATGTAAATAGAATAAATGCACCTTATTTTGAAATTTAATTGCAATATAAATACTGTAAACTCCTTTTTTATGAGAGATAATAGTAAGTATAAAGATAATGCACTTCTGAGAAGTAATTAGAAAAAAAATTCAGTGGCGGAGTTGGGGTAAAAGTTGGTGGAAGAAAATTTATAGACACCTGAAAGTAACCCGGACTATAGACTACAAAATTTTAAAATTTAATTACAAAATTCGCTAGTTTTCCTGGACACTATTGTCTTTTTATAATTCCTAGTTTTATGCAGCTAAAATTAAATACAAATTTAGCATTCCCACAAAAGAAATGTTGGGCAAAAAGATAATCGATTTATGTCTTCAGGAGGCATAATGTAATGTCTTTGTCTGTACTGTCGGACTAGAAACATACTAATATCAAGTTAGGTGTTTGAAGTCTAAACAAGAGAGAATTCTAATGTCTAAAAAATAACGATTGGTAGAGGATTTATATAAATTTACCAACTTTCTATCAATAACTTATTATACGTAACTAATTTGATTTGAATTAAATGCGTACAATGTTTAAATAATATGAATCAATAGCAGCATATAAATTTTTAATTTAATAATCATAAAAATGATAATTCATTATTTTCATAAATATTTATCTAAATTCGACATTTTAAATCATTCAAAAAATTTAAAGATCTTCATTATAAAACTAGTCACGTTTGATAACAAATTTTTAATTGATATCTTAAAAATTACGTAGCAGGTCTTATAAGTTACTTCATGAAGCTTGATGTTTCAATCATAGAGAATAGTTTGGTTATATTAAAGTCCTGTTTTTGAAGCGACACGATGAATATTTGGGGACGGACCTCGTAATATTGAATGGCGCTCGGATGAAGAGGATGAAGCTTGAGCTGACGCCAACCCCCTCCAGACTTCCGAACATCACCAGCGGAAGGATCATCCACAGAGGATTACTATTTGAATATTTCAATTTTTTTTCACTGTAACCGAAACTGTGAGAGCTGTAATTTTTCACAGTACATCATTCTTGAGCACATACCATAAAATAGCTGCATCCAAAATTTTAGTCCGTTACCTGTAACGGTGTGCGCGTTCAGGGGTGAAACGTCGACAAAGTTTTTTTTTAATAATCACCCTGTACTTGCAAAATAACGATTCAAATCATACCTTCATGAGAAACGAATATAATGAATAAAATGAGCGAATTTAGTGAGAATGAGTGATTAAATTCTTAAAAAAATAAAAATAAATTCGATACTTGCTTTGCTTTTGTTCAGTATATTTACATAAAAAAATTCTTATGAATTGCATTCTGTGCCACTTTATTTAAGCAAACTTTTTCAATTTAAAATTTTTATTTGCTTTCCAACACATCCTAGTACTTTTACTAAATTTTCTTTATATTTAAGTTCTTGGGAATATACCAAGAATAGTGGTAACAAAGGAGGAAATAATTTTATGGTTGTTATGTGAAACGCCATGAAGGTGGGGACCCGTTTGCTTCTCGGATACGTAAACGATGTCAGTTTGAAAACTGAACTAATAGCATCTTTTTTCATTACTAAAACTTGAATTTTTTTTAACATTAGCCCCGTTTAATGACCAGCTTGAAAGCCGAGAAAGTGGATTTTGTTTACTTTCATTTCAATCTTTTACGCATTATTTAATATTAAATGTTTTTCTTAACAGAATAATTTTAAACATCAAATTGTGTTAGACATTTACCCCCTATTCTTTTATTGGCCTTTCAACTGTTCTGCTCATTGTTCACATGACACGTTCCTAACAGATTCATATAGGTGTCCGTGTCTTCAAATTATACGTTGTCGGCATGAAATTCAATTGTTCGTCATGGAAAAAAAACGTTTAATTTCGACAATAAAACTCTACGAAACATTTTATATCCAGCAGCATGTTCACTGTATTAAAACGGGCCGACAAAAAGAATTAAAGATTAGCATCTTTGAACATTTTGGATTTACAAGTGGGTAATAGAAAAAAGTGAACACCTTCGGATGTTCGCATTTTTTCGAATGCCTTCCGAAAGGCTGAATGAATTTTCCATGAACTTCGATTATGTAAAGAAGAGACTTAATCTCCCAATTTTCATTGAAGATTTGTTCAGTACAGATGAAGACGAAACGGGAATTTGGCTCATCCTGCTTCTCAAAAAGCTGATAAAATTTCACAACTTTCATCAATGGTCTTGTTTAATATGTACAACATTTACATGAATTTTTATTAAAATAGCACGAATATTCGGGAAGATATAAAGGTCTTGATCAGAGATGGGGAACTTTCGTCCTTAAGGCTACATGTGGCCTTCTTTAGTTTCTTATTGAGCCTTGTCAGTTATTTACAATTAGCATTGAAATAATATAATTGTCTTCATTATAATAATAACTACAGATCAATAATTCTTAAGATTCTTCTCTTTCGGCAATTTGCCCAACTGTCGAAATTTAATGAGGAATTATGTGACTACCTTCGGAAAACTTTTTTTTTAATTTTTTAAAATTTTGATGAATTATACTTTTTTATTAAAGTGAATTTTAAATCTAAGAATTCCAATGCCAATTCATTGAAAATTTCATAAAATTTTAAAAATATAAACAATTTTTATCAAAATTCTAGGGAAAATTTGTACTCACGCCAAACTCCTATAACAAGTTCTATTGATTATATTTCAGCAATATTTCCACAGTATATAGCTACCATGTCTATCTGTGTTATGTACTAAAAGATTTCAATTACTTCTAAAAGTTTTGGAGATATTCTTAACTTAGTGAACAAACTTGAATATAAAAAAAATCGTTTTTTTTCATTAAAAAATCATTAAAATAAATAAATATAGGCAGAGAGCTTATATTTTAGTTCGAAACATAGAATATAGATAGAAACAAATAAAACATTTTAGCCAAATTTGATTTGAATATCTTAAAACATTTTCCAGAATGCTGTTTGCCGCGAAGGAAAATATCGAAAAACACAATTTCTGAGAAACCGCGTTTAAAGATTTTCATAGAGTACATCAAATTTTGTGCTCACTTCACAATCTTAAAACTCGCCATATTTGTAATTCAAACACTCTTTTACTTGATTTTACACGACTTCTGTGTTCTTTAAGCTTTTTAGATTCTTCTGAATGATTTTGTGTAGTAGGTAGTGTGTTACGTCTCGATATCTGAATTATCTTTTTGTCAATTTTCATGTAAATTTTAAGTTAAATGGATAGATTCTCAATGGGATTGAGGTCACCACTTTTCGGAGAAATCAAGTGCGTGAATGAAACCTATGTTCTTGTGACCATTTATCCACAGGGCGAGCTCGATGACCTCTAGCATTATCGTCTTAAAAAATGCCATAGCCTTCAGGAAAGAAGTAATCCTTTGTAGAAATAAGATGGTCGTTCAATGAGCTCTCGTATAAAGGACACTTCATTTAAATGTTGTCTATAGTTGCTGAGGCAAGACTAGCCCACAAGAAACAGCACCAGATCATAAGACTTCCTCCAGTATCATATACAGGGGGCATGGTACACTATATGGGCAATGCTTCATGTAGTACGCAAGCCGAAAGCAATAATACTCATATAAAGAAATACTACTCCCTACCTCTTTGAAAGTACCATTGTAAGGGTGACTTAAATTGACATTTATTACAGAAATACAGAGCGTCCCGGAAGGTCGTTGTAAATTCTAAAGGCTACTTCTCTCTTCATATCTAATGAAAGTACTAATATGTGTTTACTAGCCCGAATATCAAAATCCAAGCTTTTACTAAAAGTTCAAGATTTATTTTTGACAGAGCCATTGAATCGATAACAAATATATTAAATAGAAAATCTTTGAATTAAAATAGTGGTAAACCTTTTATAAACTCCTGTATATACAGTCGTGTTTAAAAGGACCCTCTCCGCATTATTTTGCCGTCCTTCATCAAGTATTAAAACAATGGTACCAGTTTTCAGGAAAGAAGGACTAGTAAAAGGTTTCATGTTAAAAATTTCCATAAGAGCAAATATACATATTTATAATATTACTAACTTCTACATTTCCAACGGAAACACACATTTTTCTTAAAATATCACAAAACCACATAACAAATTTCTGCTGGAATAACAAGTTTCATCATCACAGCATTTTTGGTTTCGGAATTATAAGCAAAATAAATTTTGAATATGGAATGTTCAAGTAAAATTTTGAATTTTTATTCATATCTTGAGAAATAATATAACTATTGACATAGAATATTTTTATGCAGTAGTATGAATTATTCTGCGCATTTTACGCTTTTAATTTTTATTTTAAAATAATTTTAAGCACATGAGATATTTTATCAAAATTGATGTTTAAACATAGCAACACTTATAAATTTAAACTGTAATCGAAGCAGATGGCCATTTAATAAGCCTATGCAAAATTGAAGTATATTCGTACGAGAAGTTTTGAGGTTACATTAAATTTTGTTTTTTCGCTGTAAAATGATGCACTTAAGGGGGCGTTATATATTTTGAAAAAGTTCTCATTATTAAACGTATTCCTTTTACCACTTTTTTAACAGTCTAAATATATAAAAACTAGCAGTACGCGCACGGCGATGCCCGTAGAATCAGGACTTCAACAAAATAAAAAAAAATCGCCCACAATGACACGAAAAAGCTTTCAAAACAAAAGATACACACTATAGATTTTCCCGCTTAATTTTTCCGCGATAATAACATGTAGAAAAACAGTACAGAGTACATTAATCCAAAACAATATTAAAAAAAAATTGTTGCCCGTGGAATCAGGACTTCAACAAAATGAAAAAAAAATTCTTAGAACATGACAAAAAGCTCCGAAGGTTATGACGTCACCTGACCCTTCATCCAATCAAATTGAGAGCTGCGTTCCGGTAGACTATCGCTGAAGAAATTTCTCTCGACAAAAATAACTTTCATCTGCCCAGGAATAATTTAATTAAAAAAAAACGGGAAAAGATATTTTAACCGTTCTTGTTTTAAATCAGAGAGAACCGTTCTAGTTATAAGCTGAAAAAAATTGAAAATAATAGTGTTATTAGAAAGTCGGATGCAACAAATTTAAAAACAAAACCAACATTTAGATGGTGAAACTGACTATTTTTTAAAAAATTCTCAAAATTCAGTAAATTACGTTAGAAATTCAAAACTAACTTCATTAGAACGGAAATCGCGTGCTCTTTCCGATGGTCTATCTATTTTTGTCGTACAATTATTTGAAACCATTCTATCGAGAAATTAGTGCGAAAAATCAACCAAAACAACACAAAACATTAAATAAAAAAATTTCTAGATTAAAATTTAAAATTTCGGCTTCGAGGTGCATTCAGTCACCATTACGAATACCTGTGTACCAAATTTCATGGCTGTAAGTGCGATAGATTCGTCTTGACATCGCAGACACACACACACACACACACGCACGCACACAAACATTGCCTTTTATAAGTATAGATTTAACTATTTATATAAATTTTAGAAATTAAAGAGGCGTAAAATTAAAATGTTTATTTTTTATGCATCAAATTTTACCTAATGTAGGCTTTTATACTACTTGAATTACTTTGTGCTTTTTGAAGTATGAACTAATTTAAAATGCTTCTACCGACATTTAAACGCAAGCAGAAGACTTCTCTATCTAAATCTTTTCTATTTAGAACACAAAATGTCCAATATCTCGAATGCATATTAACCAATATTTATTTCCTGAAATTTATTTATGACATTGAAAATAGGTATTGCTAATGATAATTTTTAAGCTATTGCAATTCTAAATATTTAGATGAACCTTTATGAAATTTTTAACTATGGAATCTGTTAGTAAACGTTATTTCTTGTAGATCGGTAACTATTTTTAATGCCCAATTAACAATTATTTGAATCAGCTTTCTGTCACTTTTCATGTAATTTTTAAGTTTAATGGGTCAAGTTATCTTTCAAAATATTTGAGAACAGGTGACAGCTCAAAATAAATAGAATTAAACTTTTAAACTGTAATATGAGCGCATAAAAATATATTTTACTGTTGTAATTACTGTTGTGTTGTTTAAAAAAAGAGTTGCCAAAAACTAATAAAACGATAAAAATAAGTGAAGAAAACTTGCATCTATATTTGTAAACAATATATTGTGAGAATTAAAAAAATAGTTATTCAAACTAATTTTTTGCACTTTTAAGGATCATTAAATTGTCATTTCCAGGTATATATTTATGCTATAACTTTATTTGTAATTACAGTAGAAAAAATAAAACATTTTTAAAAACCTAAAGTATTACCTATAAAATGAAGACATGAAACAAATTTCGAAAATTTTTACCGAAACAAGGAATTTAGGGGAGTCACATGCCTTAAATGCAAAAAGTCTCCACACCCTTGGTCTCTATATTAATGACAAAACTACATATATTTGATAGAAAAGAAAATAATTAAATTGCGCATCATTTAACAATGAAGCTTCGATCCATCTTTCAAGACCACGAATGGTAAATATTATACGAGAAAATAGAAATTTCTATTTAATTTGAAGATTTTGGATCTTCATTATTTCTTTTGTCTTTTCAAACATAAACAATCTCTGTGTATTTATGATAAAAATTAAAAGAGAATATTAAGTTTATTATTAAACAACATGAAAGCAAGCAGATCAGAAAAAATTTAATTTTAAAATTATGATTGAATGAATTATAAGCATTCAAAATAAAATGAATTATAAAATATTCAGCATGAAACCAATTCAAAATACTGAAATATTTCTTTGTGTTAGCTAAAATTAAATCAATATTTGTAATTTCTAATGGACTATGAGTGTAAATTTCTGATTGTACGGAATTTAAAAATAGCTCTTGAAATTTAACAGTCAAAAGTATTTTTCGCACTTTTTCAATAAAAACATTGCACATACCGATTTTGAAGAATCTATACCAGAATGAAACTACTGAATAAAGTTTGAATGCGAAGAATTTAAATTTGGGAAACGTTTTCAAATGTAAAATTCGAATTTTCACAAAATGAAAGTGCATAAAAATTTATTTGGATATATTGCCTTAGAAAAGCATAGAATGTTTTTTACAATATCTGGGTATTTCATTTGGGATTTGGATCATTTTGTTGGAAAATAAATGTTTGGTTTAGGTTTGAAGAAAATAGAAATAGGGAACTGGGAATTGAAATATTCTTTTTGTTTCCTATAATCTTAAAATATCAGTCAAAAATATTAAATCTGTGACGATGTGGAATGAAAAATTGTTCAAAAGAATTAGCTTCCTCAGAAATTTGGTAATCATTTGATAGAACTAAGATTTTTGACTCGACGGTCTTTTCGCTGTTTCATTTTTCTTTCCCTATAACGGAAAATTTAAAAAAAAAACCTTTATATTATAAAATAAATCAAAATTGAAGAAACTGAAAGCAGACTCAAAAAGATGTACAGGAAAGAAAAAATTCATAATGTGATTTGCAAAAAGATGAGCATATTTTAAGGAGATTTTTAAAATTAAAATCAGAAAACCGAACGGTGATACTTGGACGAAATGGAGATAGAAAAAACAACAGTGCGAAATATTCAGTTTTAAAAGAACTAAAAAAAAATAGAAAGTTCAGAAATGACTATCATTAATAAAAAGTTTCATTGTTGTTTCTTTGAAATAATAAGTTTTCATATTTGCAGTACTATTTAAATTTTTTAATCTTTATAAGACTTATATTTTATTTTATTCGGTAAATTGCATTTCATCATGATGTAAAGGATATATGGAATCAAACTTTCAGAAAAAATTCTAATAATGTGGATAGTATACAAAAAGAAATAAAAATACTCTCCACTTTTATGCCTGATAAAAAAATTGAATCAAATCCCTGCACATCTGATAATGGACTGTTTTGTTGCCTTTTCTTATATATCAAGTATTACATAGAGGAATAAGAGTAATTGTCCAAGAATTCGACGCCGATCGTCTAAAATTCCCTATCATGTTTAATAACGGAATCAAATTTGAAATAAATAAATAATGCCAAAGGCTTTAAGAGCTTCCGTTATTAGTACACTGTAAAAAAGTCCGGAAACTTTTAAGGTAAAAATTACTGTAAAATGGAGAATTTACAGTACCCGCAACTTTCGCAGTACATTTTACCGGAAAAATCGGCTACACTAGCGCCGCTTGCGGCCAGTTCAATGCGCGGGAACCATGAACGGACTGTCATGATATGAAATAGGAGGATGAAAATACATGGCAAGTTCTTGTGTTTTTAAACATTCTGTATTAATTTGTTTAATTTTGTATACTATATGATTTATTTTATCAATTACCCTATTAAGGGTGATTTTTAAACGAAGGAAGTTGATTTAACATTGTTTGAATCTCATATTAGGCTTCGTGTTACATTATTATATAGCTTTTTTTGTTCTTTTCGTTTAATATTTTGTTTTTGCCTGCATTATTATATTCTACAGCTTTTTCAGGGAAAAATATATTTATTATTTACAAAGTATCGAAAGTAATTTATAACAAGATATCAAATTTTATAATTAAAAGTTTTATGTTTTCAAACGAAATAATAAAATATATTGTTAAGTTGATTATCATAAAAGTTATTCCGTTATTATTTCATATTATTATTTCCATTTATAAATAAAAAAATTTTCTTGGTATATCTTTAGGAACATTGTTTTGAGAATGAAAATTTAAATGTTAAATAAGTTCAAATAGTCTGCCTGTATTCAGAATTCAAATGCTTTGTTTACATTTAGCAACCTTACTTTATTGAACTTTTTTTTTCTGTTGTAAGCTTTAAATATGGAAATTTCTTTATATAAAATATCGGACACTAAGAATGTTTTTGAATACAAGTTTTAATGTTTTTGAGTTACTAAATAATTTGTTCAGATTATATATATATATATATATATATATATAGGGTAAGATGCTCCAGTATTGGCCACCTTAAGAGAAAATTTGAAATGGAAATTTCACAGTGGATTACTGTTTAAAACATATTAAATCATACTTATACTATTCTTTAGCAAATTTTATTGGCTTTCTTCTAGTTATAAAATTTTTCTGAGGAATATTTTAGATGTCGAGTTATGAATTATTAAATAAATTAACCCAATTTGCACCAGTTTTGGCCACACTAATATTATATTTTTAACAGACACTTTAATGAATTTTAAGTAAAAATAAATCATTTTTATGCAATATATATTTTAGTACATTTTCTGTTATATGAAATGAGATTTTTTTGATGAATTTATAAATATATGTAATAAAATTTACATAAGCTGATTTTAGCTACAGATTTCAGTTTTAAAAAAACAGGAATGCAGAAAACAATTTAATTTGGTTGATAAAATACAAACTATTATTTAATTTGGTTGATAAAATACAAACTATATATACTGGCATATTTTTTTTGATAAAATATGAAACAAAAAATGGGGAGAGGAATGAACTTACATTGCAAAAGCATAATTTTTTTAAAAATATTACAAATCAAGAATTTGCATTATTATATTCACTAACAATATCCATTTATCATTTTTAAATATATTTTTATCATTTTTAATTGCAACATTAATCAAATTCATGAGAATCACTTTTAAAATTAGAGCAATCCATGCATATAAAAGAATATTCCTCATCACTCGAGTCAGGTTCCTCAAGTTGAAATTTTCTAACATAAATGTGAGGTAAACATTCAAAATGGAGATGTTTTTGTCATTCCATTTTGAATGGCCTTAACTGCATTACCAACTTTAGTTGGTGAGTAGCAAAATTTTTTTATGGAAATGCTACCTGCCTTCTTATTTTTAATTGGAGCCATTACTATGTAAAATGAAAACAAACAAAGCTATATTAGTTACTTTTCATTTTAGAAACAAAACTAAATCAGTTGCTTGTATTTTAGAAATAAAATTAAGTTGGTTGCTTTTATTTTAGAAACAAAACTATATTTAGTTGATTTTATTTCATCCAGATATTCTTAAATTTATGTAATGACTCAAAATACAATAATGAAGTTATGTGGCTGAAACTGGAACATGTAGTGTTCCACTTTTAGCCACCTGCATGCAGGGCCGGCCTTAGGAAATGCGGTGCCCAATTGGAAATAATTTTGGAAAACTTCGATATACTCAAGTTTTAAGAAAGTATACATAATGAATACATAAACAATATGAAATTGTAATAAATAAATTAATAATATTTATTATTAAAAAATTTAATAATTTTAATAAACTTACTTAATACTTAAAAATTAGTTTTAAAAAATTCAAGAAGGGAGAAAATTTTTGTTTTTTTATGGGATACATTGTAAAACAGATAAGTAACTCGAGTGAATTAAAGACCTTAAAAAGTTATTTATTCATGATCACTAAGGGAAATATATAATTGCACTTCAATTTAGATAGTATGCACTTGGTACATGGAACTATAATTCGGATACTTTGCACTATAATTCGAATACTTTGCACTATAAATTTGATACTTTCCACTTGGATCATGGAACTATAATTCGAATACTTTGCACTATAATTCGAATACTTTACACTATAATTCGAATACTTTGCACTATAAATTTTATACTTTACATTTGATTCATTTAACTATATTTCGAATACTTTGCACTATAATTCAAATACTTTGAGCTATAATTCGAATACCTTGGCACTATAAATTTGATACTTTGCCCTATAACTTTTTCACTTTGTACACGGAACTATAAATTGAATACTTTGCACTCAAACTCAATTTTTAAGACACAGTATCAAAAATTTTAAATTGGGCAGATTGATAACTCAAGGAAAGGAAATAAAAAATATAGATATTATAAAAAAAGCTTATTACAAAAAATGAAAAAAGGTTTAAAAATGTATAAAGTACGAGTAAAAGTTACTTTTAGCACGAAGTAAACAAACATAATTGAGAATAAATGTATTATAAAAAATAATACAATACTAAACAATACTAATTGGATTAAAAGAGCATTTTTGGCTCTAATGGGCCGACCTCTCTTACGTTTCTGCCCAAGAGGTAAATATTTAGCTCGTTTGGCACTTTCTCTTGCCCTATAAATATTAACATGCCTAATCTATGTTTACAAATATATTTTTTTTTGTAAAAACAGGACACGAGTATGTGGAAACAAAACCGTTGCTGCCAGAGGCAGATACTGTCACTTTCCATACACAGTTATTGTATTCAGTTTTATATTCATCAAAAAAGGTCCACATGAGATATGCCCTTTCATATGAATTTCTTCACTCCTGCATTTATATTCTGTTTCACCTGTAAAGATAGTAAATAAAATGCAGATTGGTTTCCGTTTCTTTCTTCTAAAATTTCGACTTCTAATTTTGCCCACTGATTTGGTTTTGTCCAAATCTTTGTGGGGACATGCAAACCATTTTAGATGCGGTTTCATTTGAAATAGCTTGTAATTCGGGTTAATTGGATCACGTTCATTTGACAATTTTTTCACGATAGCATTTTCACACATTTCAAGGAAATGACTAACAGGGAGACGCTCACGAAATGTATGTTCCTTTTTTTTTATCAGTGCATTGGTTGCCTCTAATCCATTATTGGTGGTAAATAATTCCGAGCACCTATATATCAGTAACAATTTCTGGTAAGCTATTCGATTTAAAGTATTCTGTGAATGTTGTGATATTCACATCAAGCTTTTCCCTCCTGTTTCATTAAAAATAATACACTAACTATGTTAAAGGCATCGTCATCAGAGCATAAATGAAGACATTCAATAACATTTCTTATTTCATCTTTGTCTTTAATGCTACGCAGTTCGACATCAATATTTTTTACTACATAGAAATAGCACTTCAATCGTCGGGAGAGAAATCCAAAACAGCTCTGAAGCCATTAGTTATTATACTGATGGCATAAGCCAATAAAATTTTCGGATTCCACTCAGTTTCATTTATTTATAGCATGAGTCTTTCACACGATCAAATGGTTCTTCCATTTGTGTGGTGCGAAAGTTTGGAGAGGGGGAGGGGTACAAGCTCAGGTATCGTTCTCGTCATCTGACAGCGGTTGAAAACTAGTAGGTCCATCCAAAAGTAGTCCTCGTATTGCTTCAAAACGGGACGTTAATATAACTTAATTAAACTAAACACAAACGGCGTATATTCTTCGACAGGAACATTCCATCTGGCATTACACCAATTAAATACATCTTTCACAAATATAGTTAGTTGGCGGTTCAAATATTTCTTGTCTAAGTTTTGCCAGAACATTTTAATTAACAGAATTTAAAATATGTCTGTTTCTTTCAAACCACGATTTTGGAATGCAGCTATTATTGCATTCAGTTTTCTGACAGCATCTTCATATCGCTGGCTCACCATTTTTCTCGCCACCATGGACAAGCCTCGATTTCCATCCACGTGATTACTGTGCTTCATATAATGAAACAGCAGAACTTTCAGAATGGAACCATATCCCCGCAGGACATTAATTCTTTTTATATTCACCAGCTATACGGCGATAAGTGATTTTACATCCATCTGAGCTATTGTGTGATGTAATTTTTTTCCATATTTTATTTACCGCAAATTATTTACATAGTTTATTACCAATTCTGCTGTTTCGTATTCCTTAGATTTAATCCAAAGTCGTTTTTTCTGTTCCTTGCGTTTTTTTTTTTTTTTCATTTATTTCTTCAGCACTCTCGGAAGGATACTCCAGTAAATCGCTTATATTTTATATGACTTCTAAAGTAAAAATACTCGAAAATGTTTTATTTTATTAAGATTTACATTTTTTTTATAATTTAAATCAACTCACTCGGAAAGTCACAAAATATATCAGATGATCACATGAATAGGGTAAAAATAGTAAAGTTCAGTTTGATTATATTAACGTCCGTTTTGAAGCATCAGAGGGCTATTTTGGGACGGACCTCGTCATTTTGAACCGCGGTCAGATGACAAGGACGACATCTGAGCTGGTAACCCCCTCTCCAAGCTTCCGCACTACACCAGCGGGAGAACGTTTGTCTCCCTAAGTATGATTTAACGTGCAACAGGCCCAATATACGACGGATTTTCAGTGGAATCGGGTTTCGAACCTATAGCCCTCCGGCTCTTTGGCCGACACCTTATCACTAGGCCACCGCGGCCTCAGTTCAGTTTGAAAAGATACGAAAAAGAGGTATAGAAGCAGTGATGTATTCGCAAAATAAGCAGTGCCAGGGCGCTCTAACCTGGGTGACAAAAATCGCTCTGTTTTAAGGACATTTTCACAATTTTCTCCTGAAAAAAAAACAGTGCCAGAACGGCGTTCCAGCTCCACTACACCCCTGTAGAGAAGAAACGATGCACTCTGCACACGCACAAGTCGCGGCAATGTACGACGCACAGCCATATTATAAATTAACCAGTGTTGTTAATTTAGCGGATAAAATTATCGGCTTTAGCTTATTCTAGGACTTTTTCCCTTCTGAGGTAGTAAATCCCCATAAACAAGGATGATTCTCCCTATTGGCAACACTCCAACTAATGCAATATTGCACGGCTGCAAAAACTACGTTTCTTTAGTTTATTCAACGTGGAAACATCCATTTTATAGTGGAAAGTTATTAATGCAAGTGATAATATTTTTTCTTCAGTGCATCATATTTGTTCAAAGTTCAAATATTTTTTTTCATGCTGAATAAATTTAATTCTAGCGGAATAACTTTTTTTTGCGTGCAGTATATTTGTTATGAGTGCAAAATATTTTTAT
>BGPR01007567.1:0-24718 GCA_013235015.1 Araneus ventricosus
GGCGATATAGTTTTCTTTAAAGTGAGAGTGATATATTTAGTAAAAAGATGGAAAATGTTTCAAAAATTTTTTTTATAAAAAAGTTATTTTTTTCACAAATTATAATTGATTTATTGAATTAATAAAAAAGAATTACGGTCTAGGAGATTCTATTAAAAATCGGATGTTTTTTAAAACAGAGACAAAGATAATTATCTCTTTATTGTGCTATCTTTGCAGGAAGCTTGTTTTGCAAAATTGCAGCAAGTTTGATTTGCAAAGGAGGTGGCGCTATTTGTCACATCGAACTTGCTACAAGTTCGATTCGAGTTTGACGCGTCAAATTTTGCCATGACAAGTCAAAATCAAACTTGCTGCAAACTTACGAGCTATCTGGGATTACTTTTGAACTCTAATTTCATAATTTATTCTACTAGCAAAACGTAGTTATTAGCGAAATTCGCTCTCTCTTTGACTTCAAATCATATTCTCAACTCAAAAAATTAATGAAATCAAGAAAATAGTTTAAAATAAATCGTATACGAATCGAATGGAACGATGTGTTAGCGAAATCTATCTTCTCCTTTCAGAGTTTAACTGGCTGAGTGGTTACCGCGTCAGCTTCCGAACCGGTAGGTCGAGTTCTATCCTGGGTTGTGTTCGTTCCCTGTTTTCGCTATAGTTTGCAATGCAAGCTTGCTGCAAGTTCGTCCTATCCCAGATAGCACGTAAGTTTGCAGAAAGTTTGATTTTGACTTGTCAAGGCAAAATTTGACGCGTCAAACTGGAATCGAACTTGTAGCAAGTTCGATGTGACAAATAGCGCCACCTCTTTGCAAATCAAACTTGCTGCAATTTTGCAAAACAAGCTTCCTGCAAAGATAGCACAATAAAGAGATAATTATCTTTGTTTCTGTTTTAAAAAACATCCGATTTTTAATAGCATCTCCTAGACCGTAATTCTTTTTTATTAATTCAATAAATCAATGATAATTTCTGAAAAAGATAACTTTTTTATAAAAAAATTTTTTGAAACATTTTAAATCTTTTTACTAAATATATCACTCTCACTTTAAAGAAAACTATATCGCCTTTTTCTTAATGTTTAAATTTTAACGTTTATAAACAAAATTAAATCTAAAAAACAGTCAGTGTTTGTTGAACAATAATAACTAGACATTTTGTCCCATTTTAAAGTAATTAGTTTTGAACTCTAATTTCATAATTTATTTTACTAGCAAAACGTAGTTATTAGCAAAAATCGCTCTCTCTTTGACTTCAAATCATATTCTTAACTCAAAAAATTAATGAAATCCAGAAAATAGTTAAAAATAAATCGTATACGAATCGAATCGAACGATGTATTGGCGAAAACTATCTTCTCCTCTCAGAGTTCGACTGGCTCAATGGTTAGCGTCTCCGCTTCGGAACCGGGAGGTCGCGAGTTCTATCCCGGGTTGTGTTTCGTACTCTGTTTTTGCTTTAATTTGCAATAAGTTTGCACGGCAAGTTTGCTGCAAGTTCGTTTCATGGTGACTTCGGAGCTTTCGTTAACTTGCTGCCAGCTTACTGCAAGCTTGCACTCTTGTCATGACAAATTTGTGGCAAACTTGCACTCTTGTCATGAGAAATTTGTGGCAAACTTGCACTCTTGTCATGAGAAATTTGTGGCAAACTTGCACTCTTGTCATGAGAAATTTGTGGCAAGCTTGCTGCAAACTAAAATTGCTATCTGGGATGGTGACTTCGAGACTTGCGTTAGCTTGCTGCAAGCTTGTTTCACACTTGCACACTTGTCGTGACAAATTTTCAGAAAGCTTGCAGACTTGCAGTGCAAGTCTGCTGAAAATTTGCTGCAAACTAAAATTGCTATCTGGGATTAAAAGGCTGGACCCAGGTAGCACAACATATGACCCAATATTCTACAATATTGTTCTATATTATATAATACTATTTGATATTCTACAATATTATACAATATTGCGAATATTGTTCGATATCGTACAATATTGTACAATATCTTTGTGCTACTGGGGGATTAAATAAACCGGAGACGGGCATATGAAAATAAAGTAATAAAAGGACTAGATTTGAAAGAATATTTGCGTTTGTTGGGGAAAGTAAATGACAATATTTTTTTGTTGAAAAATAACGGAGGCGGGCATACTGAAAAGTATGGATCCCGAGGCGTCGCGTGACCACACTTCTTCTCTCCACCAGGGAATGACGCATTATTCGAGACAGCCCGTGCAACGCCGGGCCACACAGCTAGAAAGAGATAATCTTGTCTCTGTTTAAAAAAAAAAACATCCGATTTTTAATGGACCTTATGCACCGTTTGGGTTCGAGAGTATAAAAAAACAGCTGTGGAGGAATAAACAAAACGATCGGCCTATAAGCGACTCAGAAATAAAAGCTGTTCTGAGTCAGCTGTTTAAGATTGACCAATGGCTGCCTCCGGCAGGTCACGTGTCGGAGGATGTGACTTCACATGCATAAGGTCCATAGCATCTCCTATACCGGGGGTCCCAGAATAGACCCCCTATTCTGGTAACCCCGGTTGTGTTGGGAGTTGGGTAGGGTTCCGCACGTTTACAACGGAACCTAACTCAGCTCCCAACCCAACCGACGGGTAACAGAATAGACCCCTTAGCATTACATAAGAATTACCTTGTTATGGCATTTTAATGTAAATAAATGAAACAAAAAACTTTTCCAATACCACATAGTCTAGTTTGACGAAGAAAGTCGGTTTTACCTCTTGCTTAACAATTTGGCTTTGTTTCTCTTTATTGTGTTGGCAATACCGTTAAGGCTACGTGTGGGAAGATAAACAATAGTCAAATTTGCGAATTTTTCGCGTTATGGCTGGGATAATGAAACCCGGTTTAGGAATTCTGTTGTTATTAACGGTAAGAAAATATAATAAAAAGATTTCTTATTAAAAATAAAGTAAAAGATATGTATAGAGTCGATGTTTATTTTTGTATTTCGTCTTCTTTAAATACTATTCACTTAAAAGTCGGCTTCTGACAGCCGGCATTTTCAAAGCATTTGCAGATTGTACATTATCATTCATAAGAGTGATTTTTATGAAGTTGTTGCAAGAGCAGTGCAAACAATTGATATTAAATTCAGAACTTCTAATACATTTCAGCTTGGAACGCTCCCTTACAGATAATAATTGTGACTTTAAAAGACGGTAGTTATAGATTCGCATAAAATAATCAAAGTTGTCTCCATTCTATATTTAGAAATATACATCATTTTTAGATGTAGGATTATTTTGTTAGGACATTTTTTAAAATTACTCCATACATTCCTTATATTTCCTGCAAGATGTTCTAATTAATGAATGGTTAATTTTAAAGTTACATTTAAGAGTTTATGCAAATGAAGATCTGAAGAGTTAGATTTTTGGATGTCATGTGTTATAGAATTATTTCCTTAGCTCAGCGATTCTCAACTTGTGGTGTACACTCCCTAAGGGGGCATGATAACATTGAATGGGGGTGCGAGCTTATCAAAGAGAAAATATTATTTAAAAAATTGATAAATTTACTGAAAGGAAAGTAAAACAAAATACATTCTGACCTAATAAAAAACAAAACATACATTTACACTGATAAAAAATAATACACTTATAAATAGGATTGTATCTTATAATAGGATTGTATTGTTGTTACTGCACAATGTATTTAATAATAAACTTATTAATACAAAATACAAATGCATTGTTAGTAATTAAAAAGTACATTGTTGTTATTGTATAAATTTTTATTTTATGGGGGGGGGCAATGAAAATTATGGTTGAAAATCGGGTTGCAAGCTCAGAAAGGTTGAGAAACACTGCCTTAGCTTTTAATGTTAAAAAAAAAAAGACATTTTAATTTTAAATGGAATGTGTATTCACTTTTAAAGAACAATCAATTAAATTTAAGTAACTGTTTGATGATGCAAGTATTATAAAATAATTTATTAAATTACCATTTATATGTAACTTTAGAGCTTTTATATATTTCTCTCCATTTTTTTATTAGTTACTTTAAAGCTTTTGTTTTATATAGGAGGTATATTGCTATTTCAAAATATGCCAGATGAAAATTATGCAGCAAATATTAAATTTTATTTCTAAATCTATTATCAAGCTTTAATAAATTGGTTGATAAGTTTATATGGGTAATATTTAGAAACACTTTTTTTTTTATTTAACACTTATCATTATGCAAACATATTCGCGTTTACTTGTGCATTTGAAGTAGACATCTTCCTACAAGGAACTGGATATGTCATTGAAAAATAATGCAAAAATGATATTTTTATGACACGGTTCATAACAATAATTAATTGTCTTGTTCATTTAATATACAACAGTTTTTCTTTATTAAATTGTTGATTGTATTAAAATGTAAAAAATTAAATATGATGTGAGCAAATCTTAACAGAAATGATCTTTCTAGGTTTTATTTGTGCTTCAAACTCTAACAACATGCAAGAAAACTACGTCTATGAGCTTAGTAGAAAACATAATAGATGCCAAAGAGTTAAAGAAGCTGTGTCGAACAAGGAACAATGTTTTATTATTATTTACAAAAGGAAGTAAGTAAAATTATTTTTTATATTAAAAAAATATGAAATTTTATTTTTTTTTTATTATCTTGTCAAAGTCATGGATTTGGTATCTGAAATAAATAATAAATAAATATTTTTTCATGCTTTTATTTAACTTGTTTCATGTTTGTCAAGATAGATTTTTCTAATAAATTTTTCACTCAGTTTCTGAAATTTTGCAGTTTTTGTTGTTGTGTATTCTGGATGACAATACAATTACTAATATAATAGCCCAGATCTCTCGGTAACACTCTGACGTCACCAACAATAAAATTCGATCCCTAGCACTGCGAGACGTTAAAAAGTATTATTTCATTGTTGCGTTTTTTTTTTATTACATCAACGTTTGACAAGCTGAGGAGTGCTTTGTTTTGAAACTAGATTTTCTATCTATCTAGATTATATCTACTAGATTTTTTTTGGACCAAAAGGTTTTTGAATAAAGAAATATGTAAATAATATGTAAATAAAAAATATATATTTCCTGTCATAAAATATGTTTTTTTTATTTGTTTTCAATCAATGTTAAACATTTCTCTAGCATATATATATATATTTAAACACGTCAAATTTGACGGGAAATCTCTCGAATGAAGAGGCAATTTGTATTCGTCATACCATGACAGGTTATTTTTCTAGTATTTTAATATTTTCTGAACTTTATTATCAGTTGATCAATTAATTTTAATTAATATTTAATTTCATATGCATGGCATCATCTGACAGTGAATTTGAGAAAAAATTGTTTTTAATATTCTATAATATTTATAATAATAAAAAATTATATATATTAAAGACTGAAAGTAGAAAATAATAAAAATAAAGTATTTAGGAACATGCTTTTATTTAGTGTAAGCAAAATATTTTTATTTCCCCCTAAAAATACAGACATCAGAAAGAAATTGTCGACACACCCAGCACTGAAATCAATATTATAAAGAAATTAATCCATAATGAATGTAATAAAAGAGAAAATTCTAGAATATTTATTGAGAATCAAAATGGACTGTAAATGGTGTTAAAATTCCAATTTACTAATGTGGAGGTCAGTTATGGTTCAGTAACAGTCCAAATAGTGTAACAATTATTTATTTATGTTTAGGTTACACAAGGGCATGTTAGACATATAATTTCAAAATGAAATACAACATGAAAAGGAGAATTGCTTGTTAGTGACACATTATGTTTATGTCTATATTATTGATAAAAAATTATTATAATTTTTAACACATGTGGTAATAAATTGTTTTCTTTTTTAAAGCAAGACAAAGCAGTGAGCTTATTAATGTATTTTCCAAGGCTGCAGAAGAAATTAGAGGACAAGCATCTTTGGCTTTAGTAGATTGTTCTGGGTAAAATATTACTTTTTTTTATATCATTGGTGTTTCTAATTACTAATATAATAGCCCAGATCCTCTGGTAACTCTCTGACGTTAGCAACAATATAAGTTGCGCCATAGCACTGCGAGATGTTAAACAGCATTATTTCATTGTTAGAGAATAAATTTCAGTAATTTTTAAATTAAAAGAGTAATTTTCATTCTAATTTCAAATTTAATAGCTCTAAAATAGTGAAATAAAATTTTATATCGATTGATATAAAATTTATCTCGCTATGATCAATAGTTCCCGAGAAATTTTAAATTATATTAATCCTATATTTCAAATTTCTGTTTTTTAATAGAAAGTAGTAAATTACGTCAGTGGTATATCATGAACGTAATGTAGTTTGGACGCCAAATTGTATCTGAATGCAATTGTGGCGATGTTGTTTTCTTGCCAAGAATTAATTTAGCTACCAGTGACGTGAATCTACCATTTGTTCTCAACCGCAGCCAGTTCCCGTTAATTCCAGCTTACACGATGACTGTCAATAAATCACAGGGGCAAACTTTCGATCATGTTGGAATTTACCTTGATGAACCTGTCTTTTCACATGGACAGCTCTATGTTGCACTTTCAAGGTCTAGGATTCCCAATCACGTTAAAATTTACACAAAGACATCTGAAGTACAAGGAAAATTATTAAACAACAAAAAATACTTCACGCAGAATGTTGTTTACCAAGAGGTTTTTTGAATAAAGAAATATTTAAATAATATGTAAATAAAAAAAATATTTCATGTCGTAAAACATATGCTTTTTTTATTTGTTTTCAATCAATGTTAAACATTTCTCTCGCATATATACCTGTTTAAACACGTCAAATTTGAAGGGAAATCTATCGAATGAAGAGGCAATTTGCATTCCTCAAACCATGACGGGTGATTTTCTAGTTAAAAAATAATTTGAATTAGATACACAGAAAAAATGAAAAAGTGTGTAAACTTAACCCTTTATATCCCCATTGTATTTAAAAGTAGTACTTAAATCATGCTTATACTTTTGTCATATGACCATTTTTCCTGATGGTATTCAAATATCATAAGGAGTGTAGTTCTGTTAGCAAGCAGTAGGTGAAAGCAGGAGTTAAATTTTTTAATTAATTAATTTAAGTTATTTCAATTAATTAAAATGTTTTTCCTCTTTTCTATGGCTAATCTGTATCAGAACTTTTATTTTTGCATCTCATCTTATGCAAAAATAAAATTAATAAGTTGCTGGTAAATAAGGGTTTACCCTTTTTTATTTTCAAAAAAGGGATAAAATATAGTGTCCCTTGTAACCTTGAGCAAAGGGATGTAATAATAAGAATTTATAAAATGGATTACAAAGCTTGATGTAATTTTCTATCCTGTCTTTAGAAATATAATTTAAGAATAACTTATTTTTCAGAATCGCTGTTTACTTATGATTTCATTCAAAGAAAAAGCAAATTGTGGTTTTTGATTAGCTTCTTTAAATTTTTTTATCATCTTGATTATGAAATTCCGGTGTGGTGCTTCTTTCTTGTACTAGGTTCTAAACCTTCCTAGGGCATTAACCCTTTACGGTGCAAGGCATTAAATTTTTTGAAATATGATGAAAAAACATCATGAATGGGTTTAGTTTATATTGTCTAGACATAGAATCTACAAATTAAAAAGAAAAAAAAAAACTTATTTCATTCCGAGGCGGGTCGTCCCCTCATATGAGAAACTCCCTTAGATACAGCCACCTTGATACATTCAAAAAATATTGTTGAATCTTACAGAAAATCATAAATTAAAACTTCAAGAGTATTGGAGGAAAATTTCTAAGTTAATTTGCTAAAATTTTAGATGTCCAGAACAGAAAAAATTTCTTATCTATGAGTTAAGGAATTTTCCCAAACTTTATTTCTAATAATTCCTATTTCAAAACGAAATTTCATGAGGCTTCTATATACTTTCTAAAAGGAGTACTATTAGCCCTATCCTAAACCTATTATTTTCCATATACCAGGGATGAGATTCTTTTTCGGATTTCCTTTTTTTTTCGGCCGAAAAAATTTGCTTTTTCTTCCGAAAATTGCGCTTTTACACAAAGAAAATAAACCTTTCTATCTTCTGTTCTTGAAAGAAAATTCTGGGAAAATATGCTTGACCACGCGACCTAACTCCACCGGCTAGGAAACTAGCTGATTCATCTTCTACTGACGAATCAACATTATATCAGCAAGCTCTACAAGGATGAACATTCCAACATATTCTGTGCCATTCAAAGTATTAATTACCACCTTTTTGCAGAAAACAAAACCTCTGTGGCATATTTTGCAAAAAAAAAAAAAAAAAAAATGCATGATGTTGAAAAAAAATTAGTTAAAAACTTAAGGTCATCTTGTAGGGTGTACCAAGATGAAGAAATAAAAAAAAAAAAAAATAAAAAAAAAAAATGGAACAAAAAAAAATAAATAAACTACATCAAAAAAGAAAAAAAACTCCTGTCAAAAGAGGTAGCTAAAAAGCTGTATGCAAAAAAGCAGAGAATAAGACATAAAAAAATCTAAAAATAAAACAGATGATTTACCTAGACATTCTAGAGATAATGTAGTCCCGACAACTATGCCAGTAATTAAACAGAGAGATACTAATGAAGACTGTGTAAAAACTTTAGCCTCTACTGAAAATAAACTTACAGAGGATGTAAACACATCCTTTATTGAAGAAAAATCTGTCAAAGATAGGAGCCCTCCAAAACAAGTGTGTTAATGGAGATCTGTTACCAACAAAAGCCACACAAATAAAAAAATGAAAGAACACCACTTCTTTAACAATTAAGGAAATGTTTCAAAGGGTTTCAAATAACAATAATGCTAAATGAATCTGCCATTGTAACTGTACAATTTCTTGACCCCTCTCATTTATAAGGTGCAAAATCATTGCACTGTATATGATACATTATTATAATTTATAAAGAGCTTACTTTACACAAAAACACTAAGTGTGTAAAGAGCACTTTACAGAATTGCACGAAGCAAAAGAAATTATTTGTCCTTATTTTTATTTATTTTTTGAGCTAACTTTTATCAAAAGGCTATTAAATACAATTCTTCTCAGACTTCTGTTGGGTGAATGTTGCATCTCAGTGATGTTCAGGTGGTAAATATATTTTAATGTCTAATTTTGTATTTGAAGATACCCCTGATGATGTTTTAAACTTGTTTGTTCACTTTTAATGTAAATGATTTAATAATAATTTAATATTCTTTTTCTTATTTATACATACTGAATTATAAATAATTAAGTTATTAATTATTATAGTGTAATATTTTCATCATGTTGTATGTTCTGATGTTTTATTTCTTAAAACATCTTTCGCGTATAAATTATGGCACAAATTTTTTGCTCGCATATGATTTCAGTCTTTTTGCTAATCTCATCCCTGATATACAGTTGAATTTAACAGTTGAGAAGTGAGTGAAATTAAGTGTGCCATCAGCTGGCACACTGCACTGCAAAGGGTTAACTTTATTTTTTGTTTCAGCTAATTAAGAACTTAATTTACTTTCTTTTTTTATAAAGTCAGTGCTTTTCAGTCAACAGTGATTTTGAAAAATTAGTAAGTTTTAAGTTACATTTCTAAAAATATAATTTCCATAGACAAACACACACACACACACACAAAAAAAAAAACCACCACCAAAAACAACCTTTCTAATTTTGTATATGAATTTCTTTTCCTCATAGATACTTACATGCTCTACAACTCTTAAATTGCATATGGATATTATGGATACTATGTGTATGTCTGCATAATGATGCATGAGTTATTAGTCTGAGTTAATGAGCATAAAAATTATGTTTTTAGATTTATGTATGATTTTAGTAATTAGTTTCTAGTAGTTATGATATTCAAGGAACTTTCAAAACAAATATTTGTAATGTATTTATCTTCTGTACCTATCTTGCTTGTTGGGATTTACATATTCATATAAACAGATTTTATTTATTGTTCTTTTTTCAATGATCTGACCAATAACATTATAATTATCCTCTTTTTTTACCTCCTTTAATGTTAAATGGAGAATTTTGCTTCAAAAATTTAAGTTAACGCAGCCACTTACTGTTACCTTATCTGTTATCACCATACAGCTTAGAAGTCATTATGGTCTGTTAATCACATTAAATTGTAACAAATTTGCTAATTTTACTGTATTTAGTATGTATGCTAACAAAACCTTGAATCAAGCCGACATAAATATGCTTTATTCCGTTCTCTTGCATTAGTAGAAATAGGAAATTTATGTAGTAGGAACACTGATTACTTTTGAAATTTTAAGCAAGTATGAGAATCTTTCAGTATTTTGGTATTGGAATTATATTATTCTAAATTTTCTGCCTTGTTAAAAAAAAAAAAAAAATGAAGCCTGCGAAATTGTACCTGCCATTTGCATGTATGTCATTTTATATTAGCTATTTAATTTTGAAAACAAGTTCATGCAAAAATCAAATATTTATGAGGCCTGTACTGTATTCAGAACTAAGATTTGAGTGTTAATTGAAGTTTACTGAAAAATCTTAACAGTAAACCTTTCTATGAGATAAATATCACTTTTTATTGCTTTACAAATTAAATAATAAAAGCTTTATAGAAAAACATGTTTTCTTGTGTATGAAGCCTTTTTTTAATAAGATGGTTATCTTTCTATTCATTTATTTCAATATTTTTTTTTTGTCATATAAAATATTGTAACATTGATTAGCATCAGATTAAAAATTTTTCTTTGTTTTAGTGAAGCAAAAAAATTGTGCAGAAAACTGAAAGTTTCTCCGGAGCCTCACATTTTAAAGCACTACAAGTGAGATAATTTTTCTTTATTTCCCTTAGTTATCCTCCCCTTTAAGTATAATTTTATTTACAGTTTCTTATCCATTTTTTCCCCAATTCTTTTAGGGATGGTGAGTTTCATAAAGACTACGACAGGAAACATACTGTGCAGGTATGAATTTTTATGATAGATAATTTGAATATGATTACATTGTAGTTCTTTTTTTATAATTTACCAGTTTTATGTCTCCTAATAGAATATATAGTTGCAACGTAAGGAGATTTTATAAAAGTTTTTTTTTGTGTGTGTAGTTGACAGTGCAAGATATTCTTTATAATTTTTTTACATGATGAATAATTTAAACTAATGTTGTTCTTTTGAACCTTAACAATGATGTCACACCATTTGATATTGACCAATTTAATATGAAATTTAGATTACGCCAAGTAGATCATTAAATAAGTATTGTATATGGCAAATTCATAGGTCTATTTAAAAATTGTAAAATCACCCTGGAATCACTTAGTTTAAATTATATTTTGCATGCAAAGCACTATATGAAAGTAACTTATTGGTAAAAATGATTGAAAATTTTTATTACTATTGAAATTGTGATAAATTTCACAAAATACATGTGATATCTTCACTGCACCAATTTTTAATTTCTTTTTACAAAAAAGTAATTAAATAAATATATGTGTTTGTTTACCATTTTAAAATATTGAACTCATTTGATGTTAATCTAAAATCAAGGTTGACAGTTTATTAAAATTATGCCTTTGAGCATGTTTTTACTGTTCATTTTTGACAAAACTTCATAGTGTCTGCTATAAAATCATCAACTAAATAAATATTATTTTGTCGAAAATTATTAAATTTTTTTAGTGATAAATTTCATAATCTTTCTAAAAAATTCTTTAACCCATTAACACCCAGCTTCCTCACTTGAGGACAGGTACATTTTCACTTCTGTGGTTATACCGAATGCATTCCAGTGTTTCCTTTTTGCTTTTTTTATGAAGTCAATAGGTATTCCCAAACTCCTAAACAATTTTCAACGGGCATATACCACCAGTTAGTCAGATTTTGAAATTAAAATGTCATCATTTTGAATTTTTTTTATTATGATTTTGATTTATTTTTGAGGTATTGCAAGGAATTAGACAAGAATTTTTATTTGTTGATATTTTACTATATATTAAAAATCGTTACTATTTGTGCAAAGAAAGTTTTTAAAAATGATTTTTGACTATTTTTTTTTATATTTTTTCTAAAATAAATAAATAAATAAGAACCAGAAATTTTTTTCTCCTATTTTAATTTTACTTCACAGTTAACTTAATCTCGGTGTTTTAAACATAATTTAATAGAAATTTATTGAAAACTATGCCTTAAATTAATTTGGGTGTTAACAGGTTAATTTGAATGTGGGCTATAATGTTAAAGAATGTGTTTGTGGAATCTTGTTGTGATATGTGATTTTATAATTAATTTTTTTCCCTTTTGAATCTGTTGATGTTTTTTTAATTTGGAAAAAGGAAAAGTTTATTTCTTTATGGAAAAAAATGTTTTCTAACGTTATCACATATCTGGAAGTTTTACAGTGTTTAGTTTAATTGAAACAAATTATATAAGTAAAAAAATATGAACAAATTTTTAATAACTAAAGTTGATACTTTTTTCTTTTTAGTCCATTGTCAATTTTCTGAAAGACCCTACCGGGGACCTGCCTTGGGAGGAAGATGAAAGAGCCAAAGATGTCCTTCACATACCAGATGCCAGTGTAGGTTGATTTTTATATGTCGCCAGAAAAGATAAATCAAAACACTTATTGAATTTCTTGTGTTAAATGACTATTTTGAAATGACGATGATTTTATAAGTCTAATTTAGAAACAAACAATGATTACAGTTCTCAACTTTTATCAGTGTATTATTATAATTTGAAATTCCTTAAAAGTTGAATCCCAACAACTATTATATCATACAACTATTAAATCTGTAATTGCACATTTGAGACACACATGTATGTACCCAAATCAGATTTTTTAATCACTTAATTGATTTGTCAGTGTTGTACTTGCCTTGAATTATCATGTTTTAAACCTCTAAACTGAAAGTAAGTCATTCAAAGGCATTATTATTCGATGAAAAAAATATGTGTAAACTGTGAATATATAAAGTTTCCTGTGAACTCTTGGCACTGTATGAAAATGATAATATATTTCCAAAACAGAAGGTATCATCTGATTGCATGGTAAAGAAAAATAAGTGGTTTAATTGATTTTCACTGAAAATAAATTGCCTTGTTCTTTAGATGGTATGTTATTTCTTTAACATTTTTTACACTCTTTCTTCATACATAAAAAAAATAAAAGTGCTGTATCATGAACTTATTCTTTAAATGAAGGTGGTTTAACTTAAAAATAGTCATATTCAAAGAAAAAAATTCTTTTTGTCTTTGCATTCTTCTACAGATGCTTTTGTCTACATATATTTGTTTCCATTTGTCAAATGATGTGAGAAACAAAAATTACTTGACTTATTTACTATTTTGTCAAATATAACAGGGTGAGAAAATTCATGTGAGTAATTCTGTGTTCAATTATTTAGGTTTTAGGAAAACTACTTAGTAAAGAAAAAGTACCCATCATGGTGATGTTTTATGCTCCATGTAAGTATTTTAATTTCATTTTATAAGAAAGAATTTAAATACTCTGTAGAAAATCAATTTAATCTTAATTTTCTGCCAACATTTGTAAATATAGTAGAGCAATAATCATTCAGACGTCCAAGATTTGTCTCATTTTTTTACTTAGTAAATTGTTCATATTATCAAATTTAGAACAAAAAAAAAGATGAGCTGGATTTCATTAAAAAAAACAACAACCCTGACCTCTGAAGAATTCTCCTTTCCAATTTTCAGTATACATAGAAATATCCACTCTATTTCAATGTTTAATGGCAATTCAGTATGCTAATATTGCTAATTTCCATCATATATAGATTCAGATTATCATTAGTATCAAGGTAAAAATGACCAAACATACTGATGGCTGAATTAGCTGGTGCAGCCCTGAGATATATTTCTTTTTTTCTGGCTTCTGTGCACTCACACCCACAATATCTAAAGCATTTTAACTATAACCTCAGAAAATGTGGCCACTTTAAATGCACTGGTGTTTCTAAAGTTTTGCAAAAGACTTTAGTAAGTAGATTATTCATAAATACTGATTTCTTTTATAAAGTGTGCTTAAAAGTCCTCTACTGCACCCTATTTGTTGAATTATCATATCGTCTTTTAGGCATTTTTTAAAAAAGAAAGTGTTTAATGTTTTCATAAAATTGAAAGTTTGTAATTAAACAAACAAAATAGTTCATTTTTTCTTGTGCTTGAAAAAAATAAATGATTTAGTATTTTTTTCTGAAAATTTTCTATGCTTAACATTTTTTGTTTCCTTTACAGGGTGTGGGTTTTGCAAGAGATTAAAACCAGAATATGAAGCTGTTGCAACGGAACTAAAAAATAAAGCTGTAAGTTGTTTTACTATATTTGTTTAGAAATAATTAATAAAAATATAAATTAAAGGTTTTTAAAATCTGCATTCTTTTGAAGAAGTTAAAATTTTTTAATTTGTTTAATTATATATACTTTCAACATTTACTAAGTGGTTGGAAAAACTTGTACACGATTTCTCAAAGTATTTTATTTTTCTGAAAGTGCTAATTTGTACGATAATATTTTACAGGTATCTTGTATTTTTTAAATATGTATGCATGTATATTTTAAAGAATTTGTGTTTCTCTATTTCTGTTTTATTTGAATGGAACTAAGAAAAAAAAATGTGCATAAAGTATATGCATAAATTTAATTTTACAAAACACACTTATTTAAATTTTCAAATGCAGTGCTTTTTAAAAATATATATATTCAACAATGAAATGTTATTTTTTTTCTGTGAAAAATTTAATTTATAATACATAAAATACTGATTAAGGAAATTTGTTTCTTCTGGAAGTTCTCAAGTGAATTCTTTTTTTTTTGTTTTATAAATGCGATTTATGTGATATACATAATCTTTAGATAAAAGACATTTATGAAAAACAGTAATCCCTTTGATGAAAGGTGGTTACTATTTAATGTCTTTAACTAGATAACTTAGCAATTTCTATACACTTAGTTAAAGACATTGTTTCAGTTCTTTTATATGCTGTTTAATGTAAAAAGAAAAAGTAAATTTAGTTTATATAGAGTTGTTTTTATTTATACAATTAATATTTATTTTGTGAGATGTTTTACATTGGTTCTTTTGTTAAACATTTCTTCGTGAAGTTTTTTCTCCTCATAAATGTATTTTCGAATTTCTAAATTATGATTTCATGTGTACAATGTAGAAGCTGCTTAATTTTCTCAATTATTCCTTTCTGTTTTTTAGTACAGAAATGCACGATATTTTTATTGATAAATATACATTTAGATTTTGAAATAACTAAATTAATAATAAATTAGTCACTCGCGTTGTCCTCTGGCTGGGTTCGCAGCCAGCACCCACTTTTCTCAGCACTGCCCATGCCACCTGGCTGCTTCGAGGCTCTCGGCCACTACTTTTTTCACTTTTAAATACTGCATGAAGATCAGTGGAAGAGACCACAAAACCATAGTAGATTTCATATTATTTATAGACAACAGATTCGTTTAAAATTGTAAAATCTTTCAATAAACTTCATCTAATTGTAATGTTTTGCATAACTTTCTCGTGAATTTCGACATGAAAGTCTTCAGATCCGTAAATACACAATGATATTGACCTAAATAAACTTCCATCACCTACAATAGTTATTTTACAATATTTTTGACGTGCCATTTTGATGGAACTGTTGGGGTCTATATATTTAAAATAATAATGGTAAAAACCTGCAGACAGTTTGCCAGACCCAACCACTCGACTTATTTCGATAATTTTTTATTTCTTATGAAAGCTTATGATGTCTAGATATGTCATCAAAAGTCGCCTGTCTCCCACCACCCCCATTTTTGAACAAAGCAGGAAAAAAAAAATAAATAAATAAATAAAAAAAAAACCCATAGAGAATGTATGGTAGAGAAATGTTTTTTCAATTTTGTTCGAAAATGGGGTGGGGGGCAGACAACCCTTGATGACATATCTAGACATCATAAGCTTTCATAAAAAATAAAAATTATCGAAATCCGTCGAGTGGTTGGGGGCTGGCGAACTGTCTGAAGGTTTTACCATATTATATTAAATATATAGATTAATTAATGTTAGCATAATATTAATCAATATTAAATTTAAAATACAATTATACAAATTTTAATGAAATGCTTAATCAAAGATTTTTTTCTCAGTTGTTACTAAAAATTAGAATTAATGAATAATTTTTTGCAAATATTAAACTTTTTTTATTACTAATATTAAGGAATATGACATAAGGCCATTCTACCAAAACTTTGATACCTCAGAGCTTTACTACCCCTATTTGGGGTCAGGACTTATTGGTTAAGAACTGTCATTGAAATAAAATTTCTTTAGTTTTAAAAAATTGAAGCATTTAAGTTATTTGAATCCTATCTATGTTTTTATTAGTGATATTAATGAATATTCTTGGAAAATGAATTTATAAAAATATTCTATAAATATAAATAAATATAAAATAAAGCATTGAATTTCGTGACATCTGTGATTCTTCTTTCAGCTATTCTAATTGTTATGTTATACCTGACTGAGAACCGTTGCTTTAATATATTTTATTGCATAATTATTTACATCTTGCAAAGCCTTACTGAATGTCCACATAGAGTGAATTATTACACACATTCTGATTTGAGTAATTTTCCTAAATTATTGAAGTATATTAGTGCTTCGTATATTAACTGAATCCCCCCACCTCCCATCTTAAAACAATTTCTAATGAGAAATGATTGGATTATTTTTTTCCTTGTAAAATTATCTTGATGATTATGATTGATATTTTTTTTATTTATATAAGTGATCTAACACTTTTATAATGTGATTTTCTGTTGTTTTAAATTTTTTTAAAGTTATTGTTTCTTTTAGATAATGGCTGCCATGGATGTGAACAAGCCTGAAAATACAGTCGTACGACAGCATTTCAATATTACTGGATTCCCCACTCTATTATATTTTGAGTATGTTAATTTGTATACTACTTTCTTAATTGAAATACGTCTTGTTTCTTTGTTTGTTCTCAGTGCCATTGATGCAAGTCAGTTGTTCATTAATTTTAACAAAATTAGCTAATATGTCTTGTAGTCTTCTTTTAGTAATAAGTATGTATATTGAATTTGTTGTATGATTTTGAAATACAGAACAGGTTTTCAGAATTTTGCTAATCAGAATGCTAAGTTTACGAATAAGAAAGTGTTAATAGGAATTTATGAGTTTAAAAATTCCATTATTTCATGAAATCTCTTGAACAAGTTTCATGAATAGCAAATTTCAAAAATTTATTATTTATCAATTTTGCTAATGAAATTTATTTCTGTCTAAAATTGAAATTTTAGTATTTTTAGTATAATTCAAAGTTTAAATGTTGAGGTATGGATTAGTGCATTTCCCTTTCTTTAGAATTTGATAATCATTTACTTTACTTTTCTGCTTTATGAAAAATATGTATTGACTTTATACAAATGGGGAAAAAAATACAAATTAAATATTTAACTTATTTTTTAATCAATACTGTGATTAATGCTTGTTTACTATATAATATACTCTAAAATTTTTGTATATGAAAATTAAAAGAGTTTAAGAACTTCCACTTAGCCATGACATTAAAAAAGCAATTTTTCTTCATTAGTGTAATTATAATATTCTATGACATGCTGGTGTATTTTTAAAAGCACTTGTTTTGTATTTATATTTGAGAACTAATGATTTTTTTGTCTGAATATTATAAATTACTGTTTTTAAGTAAGAAAGAAGAAATATTATGGTGTGTTTTATTCAAACTGCAGATGAGTAAATGGTATTAATCTTGCCAAATGGATCACCTTTCACCATCAGCTGGAGGCACGAAGTCTCATTTTATATTTCTTGAACTTTTTGTGTTTCAATGCATTGGTATCTCATTTAGTCTTGTATAATTTTAGCACATTGATTGACAACTATGAGACAACTTGTAGTTGGTGGTTTTGTCCAGAATACTGACAATGAGTTATCTCACAGAAACTTGACTAGCCATTTTTATGGACCTACGATTAGATTTACAGAAAACAATGGTTATTTAAGATGACCGACTCCGAAATAAAATTCATAATCAAAAACATAAAAAAATTTAAACATTATGCTTTGTGGTATGCATTTGATATTTTGTAAAGCATTCTTCAACTCAAAGAACTATCTTCTCTTCATAAGTTGAGGAGCAATAATGTGTTTCTCATTGCTTTTGAGGTTTGGTACAGATTCGACATGGTAAAAGCAAAACTCTCAACTGTATCTACAACTGTATATACTGACATTGACTACCTACTACTGATATTTCTGTGCACTGTTACCATAATATTAGTAGCAGTGGAGTGGCAAGGCGAAACATGTAGTAACATAAAAACATGCTTTAAAAAATTTTTCTGTATTATATTTAAGCTTAAGAATATAATATATTTGGTTATAATATATTTGTATCAAATTGGCTTTTGGGACCAAAAACCTGCAGTTTACTTTGGTAATCAACATGTTTAGAACCCTTGACTGAAAATATTTAAATTCAGTTTTCTCTTATGATGCAAGTAAAAGATAAGACCTTATTTTGTTAATAAATTTCAAAATTGTCATTACTGCAGTTGGATTTAGTTGTTTTCTATTACTGCAATTGGATTTAGTTGTTTTCTATCTGCAACACTAAGAAAAAAAAAATCATGATCAGAGAATTCTCCAATTAGTTTTTCTTTTTAAACATATAATTCATGTTAGAAGGCATGGTAGTGATAGAAATTTAAAGTACTTGGAATAATGGATAATTTCATCTTTTTTCAGAGGTGGCCAAATGAAACATAAATATGATGGTGAAAATAACAGAGAAGGTCTACTTAATTTCATGAAAAAGTAAGCCAGTATATTCTTATTCCTTTTGAAAAATATTTCTGAGTTTCACAGACATTATGATTTTAATTTCATATTTTATGTGTTATAAATAAGCACTTAAGAACTATAACTAAAAATTAATAGTTACAGCATTGTTTTTGCAGTACTTAAAACTTGAATATTTACGGGAACTATTTATTTTTATCTTTTTTGTTTTCTTTCCAAACTAATTTTATTTATAACTTTTATTTTTGATTCATAAAATATTTCATTCAGATTTTAAGTTTTACCATGCAATATGATTTTTAGTCCTGAAAAACAACCTGAAAAACCCAAAGAGGAAGAATGGTCTGATTCTGCTAGTGAAGTCTACCATCTGACAGATGAGAATTTTAACACAGTTTTAGAATCTGAACCATCTGCACTAATAATGTTTTATGCACCTTGTAAGCACCCTTTTTTTAATAATTATAATGAATTCAAATATTATTTGATTATATTATCATTGCTTTTAACTTTCAATGTAGAATATTTTAATTGCCTTTGAAATTTCATATACATTGTTTAAATTTTTCTAGGGTGTGGGCATTGCAAAAAGATGAAACCAGAATATGAGGCTGCTGCTGCTCAAATGAAAGAACAAGATGTAATTGTTTATTGATTAGCTAATTTTTTTATGAATTTTATTAATACAGAATTTTAAATAGTTAGACCTGTGCAAAATCGTTGTCACATGAGTATTTTTTTTAAATATAAATGCACAGATTGAATTAAATGGAATCAGATTATAAATCTAAATTATTCTCTACTCAAATTTATATAAAATAATATGAAAAGCATTAAACTTTGAAAAATGTGATACTTAACATTTTTGAAATGGTTTCCTTGTACCTTAATTTTTGTTTTTCCAATCGGAAAAGACCAATCCAAGACAAAACTCATGTTGAGATGCAATAATTGATTCACAAGCAAAAAAATATTCAGTTCTAACTTTCACCACTGCATAATACCTAATAAAATGCAGATGTTGTGAACGACAGAACAGAATGTCACCTGCCCCTCTCTTCAAGGCAAAGTGTAGCCATTTCACAACATACATTTTATCTACTGCACCCTGAACTTATATGGCTAAAATAATAGTATTTCATACACTTAAAATGATTTGTTAAGCATTTATAAACCAAAATTTATTTTTGCATGTAATTGACATTTTCGTCTGTGCATTTGTCAAAGTTTTTCAGAAAGAAAATAATTTTTTTTTTTTTTAAAATTCTGAATTTGTTTCTGCATTTTTGTGAAGTTCGTCCCATATATAATTCATTGGGTTTGCCGTTGGTCTTTATATGAGCTTGAGATATTTTTCACAACCAATAATGATTATTTCTGAATTTTTTTTAACATCTGATATAAACATGAGACTGCGTGTTCCTACCAGATGTGGAAAACATATAGAAATATTCAGTTTTTTCTTCCTCTTTGAAATTTCAAAAAATTGAGATGGGTTTCTTGTTAAGTGATGATTTCTTTTTAATTTCAATTGTATGCTTTTGGTCAGTGCATTATTTGCAAGTTTATTGGCTTCTAAACTGAACTGTTTGCAAGTATCTGTTCAAATTTTATGGTTTCTAGAGATATTGTCTGATGGCTTGTTGCAACAAAACCACCCGTGTTGAAATTACGATGCTGGTCAGGAATTAAATTTTTTTGCTTTTTGTTTTCCCAAGAAGGCAATTAATTTTGACAAATTCTTATTGAAAACTGCCATTCTTCTGATATAGTTCTGTATGTTTCTTTATTTCAAATAGTTTTGGTTTCTCTTTCTAAACAGCTTTGTTGTTTTGTTTGTGTTATTTTGGAGTTAAACATACATTGAAATTGAAAACTGTGTGGGTGACATAAAGATGCAGTTATTCTATACAGCTTTATAAATTATTCTTGTAACTTGTGTTTCGGCCACCAATTTTTAATTAAAAAAATCTAGTAAATTGGGGGGAGGGGGCGGAAATAGAATTTGAATTTCATTTAATCAAACTGCTTAACAGCATAATTGTTTCTGATGTTTTTTTTATTTTTTAAAATTAAGAATATAGAATATGTGAACACAAGACTTATTTACTTGAAAAAATTATTTTTTAAGCTCATTTCAATACTACATGTACAGTAGAACCCCGCTAATCCAAACTAACTGGGACCGGTGCCTGTTCGTATTCCAAAAAATTCGGATTACCCGAAATGCCAATAGAAATATAAAAGAACAAGGTGTGTGCTAAAAAAAATGTAAGTTATAACTACTCAGTACTACTATCTCTTGAATTCTTTTATTCAAAAGCAATAGAAAGAGAATATGTCTTCCCTTTTCATTAGAATAATGGATGTGCTCCTGAATGAAGTGACCTTATTTTTCGGCAAATTGCATTAGTTTCTTCAATGTGTACAAACAGGGTTCGTAAGCGTCCTTACAAGTCCTTAAAAGTCCTTACTTTTACATTTAGTCCTTAAAAGTCCTTACAAATCCTTATTTTTGTGCTCCATTTTTAAAAAGTCCTTGAAAGTCCTTACTTTTTACTCTACCATTATTAAAAAATTTAAAATTTCACCGATTATCGTTTTTCTAATTCCCTCTTCTCGGCGGCTCTAATCTCGGTCGACGTGGCTCTCGCGGGATGCGGTGGATGTGGGGGGACGACACTGCTCGCGTTCTACGAATCCATATCCATCGCATACACTTTGGGAAATAAGGGAGGAGTTACAGATGGCCTCTATTGGTCCATGGTCCCATAGGAATGATTGTCAAAAGTGCTGTTACCATTTTTAGAACAGTATCAAAGTGATAAACCTTTACTTCCATTTTTTGCCAGTGATGCTTTTAAAACTTGTTAATGATTGCATTCAACATTTCAAAATTTTGAAACCAGAGAATGAAAGAATTGAGAAACCTGAGACTTTATGCAAATTCAACTTCAGTGACCCAAACTTGTATAATGATAAAAGTTAAGTGTATTTAGGATTTGCTGCAGAGCAACTAATAAAAGAAAAGATAAAAAATAAGGAATTAGCAGACAAGGATGTTTTCACACTCAGACAGGATAGTCGGAAAAACATCATAACAATGATAAAACATTTCATGCAGAAATGTCCTGTGAATTACGCACTAGTAAGACCTGCGATTTGCATTGATCCACGAGTAATGGCTGAATATCCCGAAAAAGCACAGGAAAAAATAAAAAAGGTATTGATTGTATTGTCGCAAAATAAACGTATTTTGGGAAAAGATTGCGACAAAATTTTGTTACTCTATGCAGATTTTCTGTTAAATATTGTGAAGCCAAATTCATTTGAATTTACTTCTTTCAATCCAAAGAGTGATTCCCTTGATAATTTTTTACAAACTTATTTTAACAATAATCATTATGAAAAAGTTTGGAAGATTATCAAAATGGTATTAATACTGTCACATGGACAATGAGGTTTTTCGGTGAACAAGGCCCTGGAAATAGAAAATTTAAAAGATGCTTCATATATTTTCCAGCGTGTAAATCATGAATTTATTAAGCTGTCTGGGGCTATTTATGACTTAAAAATTACTAAAGAAATGAGGACGGCTGCCACCTCAGCGCAAAATACATGCAGTATTTAGAAAGTGAAAGATCCAAAGAAAAGACTGAAACAAAATAACTGAAACGAAAAGCTCTAGAGGAAGAAATAGATTTTTTAAAACAAAAGAAAATGTTCCTCCAAACGGACATGCACCAAACAAATGAGAAAGCAAATGATTTAGTTAATGAGGCTGAAAAGTCAAAGGACATAAATTTATTTATTCAATCGCATGAACTAAGAAAAACAATTTCTGAAAAAGAAATTAAAATAAATACCTTGGATGTAAAATTGAATGAAACCAGCGGGAGTGGTCTCCCCTAAACTTTCTCGTATACTCCTAACACATGTAGAGAAAACTAGAATAATAAAAGACGTCAAATAAACTTCCGTCGCAAGTAAACCAAAGTTGGAACCACGCGTGGTTTGAAGGATCAAAACAAATTCAAATCCTCTGCTCATTCTTTTGCGCAACAGGACCTGGCGAGACTCACTAAATGTTTGCTTCCTTACAAAATCACTCCAGAATTTGTTTTTGGCAAACTGCCAAGTTTCGGAACGTCCCTTCCTTGCACAGGCATTGCCACTAGTAGGCATGCGCAAGGAGTTAGTTTCAAAACTGAACAAGTATGCGATTATACATACAGACCGACAGACAGTCAACCCTTTGACGGATTTGGCCCAAAATTTTATACGGACCTACATTCATGACGATAAAACTGTGTATAAAATTTTATCCATCTGGCTTTTCAAGTTTTTGAGTTATAGCGTTCGCATGACCCCACATGCAGAAAGAGAAAGTTAATAAAAAGCAATGGAACTATAAAACCACATTGACTGGTGAAATAGAGAACATTTTAGTCAAAAGGAAGAAGCAAGGAGTCTGTCCTAAATTGATCTGCTATATGCTTAAATTTTACTGATATATAACAAAAATTTATGAGCTACACAATGTTCTGGGAGGTACTTTGAAAATTGAAATAATGACATACTTAAATATTTCAATTGTGGATAACCTGCTATTTTGAAATGCATCTGCAATAGTTTTTGCTTTTTTATTGCATCCATCGTAGCTAAGATCTGTAGTTCCACAAGCATATAAAATAACTACGCGTACAAACAACCATCTAGTTTTAAAAATTATTTTAACATCCATTAAAAAATTACAAGATTTGTAATAAAATATATATATATTTATAAGAAACAAAATTCATAACAATTGACTTCTTGTGAAGGACTTTAGTTTCAAAACATTGCTGCATAAAAATAATAAAAACAAGTAGAAGTCTCTGTAACAGTTTATTTCAGTCCAGTAAAGTCAGTTAAGATTCAAGTATAGATTAATTATTCATGCAATATTAACAGAAATAATTAGAATTATTTTAAATACTCATCCTACTGAAATAACAAGCACCTAAATGCCTATTTGCATGTTTAGTGAAAATAGGTAATAAACGACATTGTCAACCCAAATGCCTTACTAATTGCCAAACAAATAAATGTTTTCAAGAATTCTACTAAGAATTGTAAAAGCCTGTCAAAATGAGAAATTTTAGGTAAAAGTTTTAAACATTATTTTTCAAAAACAGTGTAGAACCAATCTGAACCCCAATCTAAAATTCTGGTTAATCCAACCATTTTATTTTCGAAAATTATATGTACTGAAAAGATTACCTGAAAAGATTTAACATACACATACTAAAACAAAAAAAATACTTTTGCCACTTGTCAGGGAATTTAATAATATCTTAAAAGAAAATCACAAGGACATCATGGAGACTTGTCAAAACCAAAATATAAGGACCCTAAATTGAATAAACTATGAATTACAAGGTGTATTTTTAAATAAAAGCTCTTTTTTTCAAATTCAACCTATTAGATGATAAATTATAATATAAACATAGCAAGATGACAAATTTATCACAACAAAACCCAAAAATATGATGCCATTAAATTATGAAAAAACCCTATTAAAACTGTAATCAAATTAAATATCTTTTTATAAACTTTTACTTTCTCAGATATGATATAAGTAGAGAAGAGTATTGTAATCCTAAAAAATCAACTCAGATTTGTTTAATCTCGCTGATCCTCCTGAGTCCCAAAAACATTTTATGCATGTCTGTCTGTGTGTGTCTGTAAGCAAAAGTTCGTGTGGTCTGTATGTGTCTGTGTGTACTGTGAACATGATAACCCTCGAAAACCAAGAGCTACGGATGAAATTAGTAAGGTGGTCTTAAACATGAATTGTGTTTCTATAAATTTTGACAAACCAAACGGAAAGTCTGTCTGTCTGCAAGGTTCGG
>BGPR01007567.1:24743-70216 GCA_013235015.1 Araneus ventricosus
AATATTATTTGATTATATTATCATTGCTTTTAACTTTCAATGTAGAACTTTTTAATTGCCTTTTAAATTTCATATACATTGTTTAAATTTTTCTAGGGTGTGGGCATTGCAAAAAGATGAAACCAGAATATGAGGCTGCTGCTGCTCAAATGAAAGAACAAGATGTAATTGTTTATTGATTAGTTAATTTTTTTATGAATTTTATTAATACAGAATTTTAAATAGTTAGACCTGTGCAAAATCGTTGCCACATGAGTATTTCTTTTTAATATAAATGCACAGATTGAATTAAATGGAATCAGATTTTAAATATAAATTATTCTTTACTCAAATTTATATAAAATAATATGAAAAGCATTAAACTTTAAAAAATGTGATACTTAACATTTTTGAAATGATTTCTTTGTACCTTTAATTTTTTTTTTCCAATCGGAAAAGACCAATCCAAAACAAAACTCATGTTGAGATGCAATAATTGATTCACAAGCAAAAAAATATGCAGTTCTAACTTTCACCACTGCATAATACCTAATAAAATGCAAATATTGTGAACGACAGAACGGAATGTCACCTGCCCCTCTCTTCAAGGCAAAGTGTAGCCATTTCAAAACATACATTTTATCTACTGGACCCTGATCTTATATGGCTAAAATAATAGTGTTTCATACATTTAAAATGATTTAAGCATTTATAAACTAAGATTTATTTTTGCATGTAATTGACATTTTCGTCTGTGCATTTGTCAAAGTTTTTCAGAAAGAAAAATATATATATATATATATATATATATTTTAAATTCTGAATTTATTTCTGCATTTTTGTGAAGTTCGTCCCATATATAATTCATTGGATTTGCCGTTGGTCTTTATATGAGGCTTGAGATATTTTATATTTCTTTGCTTAACAAGCAACACCAATATATATATATATATATATATTAATTTCGAAGAAGAAAAAACTGAATTTTTCACAACCAATGATGATTATTTCTGAATTTTTTTAACATCTGATATAAGCATGAGACTGCATGTTCTTACCAGATGTGGAAAACATAGAAATATTCAGTTTCTTTCTTCCTCTTTGAAATTTCAAAAAATTGAGATGGGTTTCTTGTTAAGTGATGACTTCTTTTTAATTTCAATTGTATGCTTTTGGTCAGTGCATTATTTGCAAGTTGATTGGCTTCTAAACTGAACTGTTTGTAAATATCTGTTCAAATTTTATGGTTTCTAGAGATATTGTCTGATGGCTTGTTGCAACAAAACCACCTGTGTTGAAATTACGATGCTGGTCAGGAATTGAATTTTTTTGCCTTTTGTTTTCACAAGAAGGCTATTAATTTTGACAAATTCTTATTGAAAACTGCCATTCTTCTGATATGCTGTGAATATACAATAAGCTCTTTTTACGTAACCTTTCTAACACTGAATGAAGTGCAGTAGGTTGAAGGATTTTTCAAACAATCTCAAGATAGTTTTTCTTGTCACTAGTTCTGTATGTTTCTTTATTTCAAATAGTTTTGGTTTCTCTTTCTAAACAGCTTTGTTGTTTTGTTTGTGTTATTTTGGAGTTAAACATACAATGAGATTGAAAACTGTGTGGGTGACATAAAGATGCAGTTATTCTATACAGCTTTATAAATCATTCTTTTAACTTGTGTTTTGGCCACCAATTTTTAATTCAAAAAATCTAGTAAATTGGGGGGAAGGGAATAGAATTTGAATTTCATTTAATCAAACTGCTTAACAGCATAATGGTTTCTGATGTTTTTTTTTTTTAATTTTTAAAAATTAAGAATATAGAATATGTGAACACAAGACTTATTTACTTGAAAAAATTATTTTTTAAGCTCATTTCAATACTACATGTACAGTAGAACCCCGCTAATCCAAACTAATTGGGACCGGCGCCTGTTCGTATTCCAAAAAATTCGGATTACCCGAAATTCCAATAAAAATATAAAAGAAAAAGGTGTGTGTTAAAAAAAATATAAATTATAACTACTCAGTACTACTATCTCTTGAATTCTTTTATTCAAAAGCAATAAAAAGAGAATATGTCTCTCCTTTTCATTAGAATAATGGATATGCTCCTGAATGAAGTGACCTTATTTTTCGGCAAATTGCATTAGTTTCTTCAATGTGCACAAAATTATGCATGCTGAAAAAGTACTTTTTTGATTTTAGTATGTATATTTAAATCTTTTCAGGTAATCTTTTCAATTACATATAATTTTCGAAAATAAAATCAGTTCGGATTAACCAGAATTTTGGATTAAGGGGGTTCAGATTAGCAGGGTTCTACTGTACACTATTTGTTTTTTTTGAAAAATAATGTTCAAAATTTTACCCATAAAAATTTCTCATTTGACAGGCTTTTACAATTCTTAGTAGAAAGATTCTTGAAAACATTTATCTGTTTGACAGTGTTGAAAGGCATTTGGGTTTATTTGACAATATTAGTTAATTACACTATTTTTTATATTTTAAATACAAATGAGGCATTTTAGGTGTGATTGTTCAGTAGGATAGTGTTAAAATAATTCTAATTATTTCTGTTAATATTTTCATAGATAATTAATCTATGCCAGTCTTAACTGACTTTACTGGAACTGAAATAAACTGTACAGAGACTTCTACTTGTTTTTATTAATTTTTGCTTAATAGTTTTGTAATGTTTTGAAACTAAAGTCATGCAAGAAGTCAATTAAGTTTATGAATTTTGTTTCTTATAAATATATATGTTTTATTACAAATCCTTGTAATTTTTTTAATGAGATGTTAAAAATAATTTTTAAAACTAGATGGTTGTTTATTTTGCCTAAAATGATTATTTTATGCTTGTAGATTCCTGGAATCTTAGCTGCAGTGGATGCAATAAAAGCAAAAACTATTGCAGATCGTTTCAAAATAACAGGTTATCCCACAGTGAAATATTTTAAGTATGTCATTATTTCAATTTTCAAAGTACCTCCAGAACATTATTGTAGCTCATAAATTTTTGTTATATCAATGAATTTAAGCATATGAATCAATTTAGGACAGACATCGCTTGCTAACTGCTTTTGATAATTTTAAAATGTTATATATTTTGCGATCCAAATATTAGTTTTATAGTTTCCATATACATTGCTTTTTAACTTTCTCTTTTCTTAAATATTGAGTTTTTTTTCTCTCTAAGTTCTGTAATTGAAACCTATATTTTATCTACTAAACAATTTTCATTTCTATTTCTATGAATATAATTATATTTTTAAAATAAATAACAAACAATTAAACTAAAACTTTTATAATAATTATTATAAAAGTTTTAGTTTATAATTGTTAATTATTTTAAAGCTTTTAAAATAATTAACAACAATTTAACTTTCTAAAATCTATCTATTCTTTTAGACTTCGTTTTTTGCAAATGCGTGTCATTTTTGCAAGCTGTTTTCTTTGTTGTGTGATTTACTTTGTGAACCATCTCCATTTTGTGATCAGCTATAAAAATATTCATGATGGATTATTGTAATGGAAAAAAAAAAAAAAACATTTTGGAACTCTCTATATTTAAGAGTGAGTGCAAAGCAATTGATAAAAATGAATAATGCTAATTATTTTACTTGGAAAGCTCTATATTTTAAACTGAATGTAAAGCATTTTTGATGTCTAATATTCTGTATTAATTTTGAATATTATATTTTTAATCTTTTGCTTATTCCTTATATGTGTGAGGATAATAAGATTTGCACTGTTCATTACATATTTATCCATTGATTCTTTTGTAGGAGAGGTGAAGTGCAGTTTGATGTGAATTTCAGAACAGCTGATAAAATTGTTGAGTTTATGAATGAGTAAGTTGTATCTACAAAATGTCTTAGTGATATATACTTTTGTATCTGTACTGTACTCAGCATTTCAAATTTTTGTCTTCTCAGTCCCAAAGAACCCCCTCCTCCCCCACCTCCTGAAGTTCCATGGAGTGAAGAACCAAGTCATGTAGTCCACCTGAAGGAAGAAGATTTCAAGCCATTTTTGAAGAGAAAGAAGCATGTTGTAGTCATGTTTTATGCTCCTTGTAAGTTAATATAATTTAACGTAAAACATATAATGGCTATTAAAATTTTTCTAGCAATTGCTGAACGCTTTACAGTTCAGTTTTATGTAGAAGGTTCCTAATTTTTGAAAAAAATTTACTCCTTGTATTTTGGTAACTAAAGAAAATTAATTTATTTCTTTTTAAATTGGAGCTTTTTTCAGGAATGTAAAATTTAAATGAGATTATAATGGAGGTACTAAATAATTACTTCCTATAATTCTAGTCTGTACAAGTTTCTATTTTAAACTTAAGTTGTTTTCTTTTGAAAAAAAGAATATTTGAAAATATGATTTGCAGATAATAGATAAAACAAAATTTTCTGTTACCTTATAGAGGAAATCAGATTTATGAACACTGTTTTGAAGTTTCAAAAGTAGCAACTGCCTTCTGAATATATACATACAAAATTGATCAAAGTTTATGCAGTTTGTAGGTTTGTTTTTTCCTGCTATGTTTGTAAAAAAATAATTTTCTATAAAATTCACATATGTTTTCTTCTCAATTTTAGATATAAATTTTAAAGTAATGTTTATGAAATTTCATTGAAATCAAATGAGTTCATTCATGTATATCTTTAGGGTGTGGCCATTGCAAGAAAGCCAAACCTGAGTTTACGGCTGCAGCGGAATACTTCAAAGATGAGCCAAAGGTACTGTATATTCTTTTAATAATCATTTATCTTATATGCAATTTTAAAGCTAAGAACAGTGCAATTTGCTGCATCTTTCAACTTTTGCAACTACTACAATCTACTTTAATTTACTACAAACACATTAATTTTTCAGATTGAATTTGCTGCTGTGGATTGTACATCCTTCAGCAGTATTTGTAATGCTCATGATGTTAAAGGTTATCCAACTTTGAAGTATTTTAATTATTATAAAATTGAGAAGCCTTATGAAGGAGGTCGCACAGTAAGTATTTTAAATTACATTTAATTGATATTGTATTTTGAAAGAATTTCAAGATAGAATTCAGCAAAAGGAATATTTTATTGAAACTGTGTAGAAGTGTTATGTCCCCTTGATCAGCAATTGCCCTTGTACATGAATTGAAAAACACTTGAATTCACTACTTTCATTTGTTAACATTTTTTTTCTGCCGAGGCAAATTTGCATTGATATTTGTTTTTGGGAAATTTAAATGTTGATCCCATTTTTAATATGTAAAACCCTTTGTATTTCCATTGAGGGAGGAATTTCCTTTTTTGGTGTCTGATTGTGGTGTTTACCTTTCTTTTACTGTTTTTTTATATGATTGATGTAAATCGCCTCTTTAAAAAAAAAAAACCTATTTATCAATGCTGATTTTTATGATTTTCTTGTGTTTTAGATGAAAGTTCACTTTGAAATATTAAAATTCATCATGTAACGAAAGTTTATTTAGTTCATTAATAAAGTTTATATTAAAGTTAACCTTTATCATTGGTGTTTTGTCTCATTCTATGATTTATATCAGACTTCTTCATATATTTTATATTATTTAAAAAACTTAATTATTATGTTATATATAATGAATAATATGAATTATAATGTCTTATTTTTCTTAACTAGTCATTTGTCTTCCATTTTATTCTTATTTCATATAATCTGTTTGAGTTCAGTTATAAATCTATTTTAGATTATTGAACAGTTGTTGTAAATTAGAAAACTAATAATAAAATGCAGTGTGATTCATGTTTACAAAAGAGGAAACCATTATATAAAATTGTATTTTCTGTATAGGCTCATTTTTCTAAACTATATGCATTATGAAATCATTGGTGTGTTATTTCAAAAGATTAATTCTGTTATGTTAAATAAGATATTTATTTCATGTAGGTATGCATCCATCTTAATAAGTTGTTAAACTCTGAATGACACATTTTATTAGATTCTAATGTGAGAGATCATTTGAAATATCTGCATGAAGTCTGTATTTTGTATTTTTTTTCCAAACTTTTATCAAATTTCTTGTTTGGACAAGAAATTATTTTGTAACTACACACCAGCCAAAATTTTTGAGATTTCAAGGATATCTGTCCAAATAAAATGAAAATAAAATAAAAAGAATAAATTGAACAATTTTAAAATATTAATGCTTTGCTAACATAATGTTAATGCTTGATTTGTTTTTATACAGTGATGATTTTTTTTGTTGTGTTACATAAAAAAAAAAATCAAATGTTTTTGCCATTTTTGTGTCTGATGAAAAATATTTCCAAAGTAATTCAATATTTTTATATTCAACATTTTAATATTTTTATAAATTAAATTAATTTAAATTTCTCATTTTTATTTGCACTCAAACTGTTTTTGAAAGTATGAATAAATTGCTAAGGATTTAAACAGAAAAAAGGGCCATTAACTAAAAATTATAAACCTGTTTCATTTGTCTCCTTAGGAAAAAGATTTTATTGATTACATGCTATCTGCGAGTGACAGTGCTCCTCCTCCTGTATCCACAAGTGTTGAAGATCCTGAAAAGTTTTGGTCTGAAGTTCCCAATGGTCAGCTTGTTAATTATTTGAAAGATAGCACATTTCATCAAGTTATTCAGTCTAAGAGTTCAGCCCTTGTGATGTTTTATGCTCCTTGTAAGTAAGCTGCTTATCACCTTTGAAATTTATTTTTTAAACTAACGAAGTGACATTTTTAAAAATACTTTTTTGGTATACCTTAAATCCATTGTAGTCTATTGCTGGTGTGGCATGGAAGTTTCTATGGGGTAGATCTGAATTGTTGTCCTCATCATTGGGTCATGGTTTAAAATTAAGTGTCTAAAATAGTCTCCATGTAGTCTCAAAACAGGTTGTTAATCTAGCTAAACTAATATGTTATATAATCTAAAATAAAACTTAAATACTTTTTTCTGCAATCTGAAATTTTCAAAGTATGTAATTGAATGTTATTTGCTGAATGAAGTGTAGTATCTATTCAAAATAAATGCTTAAATAATATTATTTTTATGCTTCTTTTGCTGTGCAGTTTATATTTAAACTCAGTTTTTTGAGTCATAGACTTGTTTCAGAAAGCTTGCTGATCTAAATTTCTGATGTACAGTAAAGAAAAGTCACACAGTAAGAACAGTTTTATAAAAATTTGCTTTTAAAACAGAGAGATGTTTTCATTTCATTAATAAGAAAAAATTGTATGTTAAGAGAGATAGTCTCCATCTGATTAGATTCCATTTAAAATCTTCATTTGTTAACATATTACTTAGATATAAGATATTGACTAAATAAAAAGGTTATTAATTTTCATTTTTAACAGTAATATGGTTTAGAGTTACATTAATGGACATTCAGTTTTTGATTAATTATGGGGCTTAAAAATGTGAACCTTAGTGAATGTGAACTGAAATAAGCAGACAAAGAAAAATTGAATTTAAAAAAATTGAAATTCCAATGGCTAAATGTGTTAATTTCACTTTGATGCACATTTTTGTGTATTTCAATGGAATGGTATATAAATTATATGCCATAAGATATGAGTGGAATATCTCTATATAAATTATTGATAGAAAGTGCTGTATTTTATAATTCATTTATTAAGCTAAATTTTTTTAAGGTAAATAATCCATCTGGTCAGTGGTGGTTTGGCAATTAATTGTATTTGTAGGTGTTTCGTAATTTTTAATTCTAATCTGTGGTACAATGCATATTTGCACTAGCTACCTTTTTGAATGAATGATTTTACTTATTACCTTGTTGATTTGATGCAAGTAACTTTTTTAACTAATTTAATTTTTACAAAAAGTCAAAGATCATAAACAAATGTGTCTATTGTTTTTCTTGTATTCCTTACCCACATTGTTAGAGCAAACCAAGATTTCACCGATATCTCTGCTAAATTTAATTAATATTTCACCTTTTAAAAAAAGTAAAACTGTTCATGATGTTAATTCACTAGAGTTAAGTAAGCATACTTCTGAGTCCCTGACTCAACAGAAAGTAGTTTCAATCAAAAAAATAACTCCTTTGCAAAACTAAAAATAGACATTTATTTTACAAATGTATTATCCGTTAATTTTTACATTGGAACTAAAACTTGAGTAGAAAATGCCAGGTTCACAATTCTTAGAACAAAAATATAATTACAGCAATCCGTGCTTTACCAGTGCTGTCAATTTGTGAACCCAACACACATTTATGCTGCACAACTGCAACTGAACAATGAATGTTGTGTAAACAGCAATGTTCAATGTAGAGTTAAACTAAATACACATTATGATTTTCATATTTATTTATACAAAAATTTTTAAACTAAAATAAAAAAAAATGTAATTGATTAGTATTGTGAATAATTGATCGTAATTGTGTATTCACCAGCATTTTTATTTACCAAAATTTTAAAATAAAATCTATTCTTCTTGTTTTGTTTCCAGTGAAAAGATTAATTAAGAGTTTGATGTTCATGTGACTTTTGAAAAATGTTTTTTTAAAATTAAAATCATTATAAATGCACATAATCTATTTTAATATAAAGTGTGTCTCAAAAAATATTTTATTAGTTTTAATACTGAAAATAACTATTCAGATTCTGAGAGAGAATTCTGATGATAGAGTTCAGATTCTGATGTAATCAAAGGAATTTCCAAAATAAAGAAACAATATATATGTAGATGTGCTGTGGTATAAGTAGGAATACAATTATAATATTATTTAAGAGTTTAGTTTTGTGAACTTTTTTATTCCATGTCAGTTGTCTTAAACAATGGGTCAGCACTCTAAATAGAGTTAGTGTCACAGAAACTTTTACGCTGTCTTTTTTTTTTTAGATTATTCAACATTTGAAAGCAATAATTGTTGAAAAAAAGTTATTCAAAATGTAATTATTATAAATAGTTGTTTTAGATTAAGTTTTTGTTTATCTTAGATTAATCTTTCATTTTTTTATATTTATGTTAAAATTTAAGGCAGCAAAAGAATTTTCCCACCTGAAAAAGGGGTCTTAAATAACCACAATAGCACTAGAGATCACAGAGGAACTGCTCTTTCCTGCAGTACTATACTCGATGCAATTAAGTCTGTTGACGTTCGAATTTTAATATATGAGATGATTAAATATAAAATAGTTCAGTTCATTTACTTTAAAAGCTAAACCTTCTAACATAACTGAAACATTTAAGAATAAAATAATTAGGAGCTTGGAAGGTTAAAATTAATACTTCATATTTTATCAAGATTTTTTAATGTAATTAATGAAATATTAATTTTCTGTCAGATTTTTTATGCTGTACAGATTAAAGTTATCCTTGAAATTAAATTTTAGGATAAATATGTAAATGCCATTTTTCTAGTTATTTAATTTTCATTAAATAATCTATTATTAAATTAGAAATCTAAAGAATTAATAAGCATATGAGTTTGAAATTCAGTTCTTCATAAATTGGAATTTGATACTATATATTTTTGTTTTAATTTCTTAGGGAGTGGACATTGCAAAGCATTGCGTCGAGTTTTAGCTGAAGCTGCAGCAAAACTTAAAGAACTAAATGTATGTTTTCCTGTTTCTTATTTTGTAAAGTTTTGTTTGAATTTGCACTTTGAAATATTGCATGATACATTGTTATTTATTTTACATCTTTTGTTTTATTTTGTATTATCTATTATTCAGAAGAAATGTATGCATAAATATCTAAAAAATAATAAATAAGTGAAAATAATAATAAAGAATAAATAAATAGTTTTCCTCAATCCTTTTTAAGATGATTTATTTCATATAAAATATAATATCCAATGTCTGTTTAGATTTCAGTGATGTGTTCTTCTACCATAATTTTTATGGTAAAAAATTATTATGTTTTCATTTTTTAGATTGATTGGTTTATAGCTGCAGTTGATGGAACTATTGAAACTTCTCTTCAAACTGAATTTTCCATAACAGCTTATCCTACTTGTAAGTTCCATTTCATCTGCAGCTGATGTTTTTTATTCTGTTAATATTTTCTATGATTATTTCAGATATTTGTTGAAAAGAACGCAACTTATCTTTTAGTCATTTAATATATTTCAGGAAAGTTAATACTCAAATAATTAGTAATAGTCATTTAAATATTTATTGAATAAAACAAAATTTTGTTGAACCACAGCACAGTAAAATTTAGTTTAAATAATTTGTTTTTAAATGATTTGGGTGCTTTTAAATAGTTTTATTATTTGTAAACATAGACTAGATATTATTGATAATATGCTGATGTTTCACATGCCAATAAAAAATGTTGAAGCTCAATTTTTTTTATTTCTTATACAAATCGTTACTAATAGCTATATTCTTTTTCTTTTACAGTGAAATATTTTAAGTAAGTATTGCTTCATCTTTTATTTTTAAATTATAAAACTTTCCACTGTGTTCATTTTATTATTTTCATGGCTATAAATACCACAAACTTGATATTTATACTAGCATTAAGTATGGCAAGATTGTAGTAATTTTAAGGTATATTAAATAGTTATAAAAATAAGATATTGTGACAAAATTGTCTTGTGGGTGGGTGTACGTGAATGCAATCCAATAAGCAGGACTAAAAAAATAAAGCTCTTTATTTTACAAATATTCTAGGAAAAGAAACATAGCACAAATATTACACAGCACTAGTAAGAATTCACAACAGAGATTATCATTAAATCTCAATACAGCGCTCAAAGGTTTCTTATTAGCTCACCAGCTTGCTTGCTGATCAAAATCCAACTGACTCTTCTTGGCTTGAGAGCTTGCCTTTATACTTTTCAACAGGAAGTGACATCATTATGTAGGAAGTGACGTAATCTCTAGAAAGTTCATGAAAGCAGTAGAAATAGGTGGAAAGTTTGAGGTCCTTCTAGAAAATTCCCTTTGTCGCCAAGGTCGCCAACTTTGCCGCCAAGTCGCCAAAATGGTCGCCAAGTTCGCCAAATTTATCGCCAAGTCGCCAAGTTTGTCGCCAAGTCGAGCATCTCAGGGAAACGACTTTATAGCTTTGTAACAATATACTGAATAGTTATAAATAAATTTGAGTTCTTGTTAGTATCATAAAACAGAAGTTACTTGGTTTGAATGATCCTATTCTTTTTCCTCTTGTTTTTGTGCTAATTTTTAAGATGTAACAAGTTGTGTTTAACCATACTATGAAACTGCACTTAAATATAAATTTGTAAAGTCTTAAGATTCTCATAAATATTTCATTTTACTCCTTAATTTGAGGTTATATGCTTTTTCATTAATCACTTGCTCTGTTTTGTTGTACAGGGTGGTCATAAATTGTTGGACCCATTTCAAAAGTTAATTTTAAAAAAATGCTAATAATGCAACAACTTTTAAAAAAATATGAGTGTATTTTAATTTTTTTTTTCAGATAGGTAATGCACTGTTACAGCTGTCTATGTGGTTATAAATTATTGGACATCTTCCATTTTTGAGAACCATTATCTGCAAAACTATTAAAGCTAGAAAAAAAAAATAAAAGCATGTATTTGTAAGGAATTTCATGCCCTGTAATTTGTTAAATCAATCATAATTCGAAAACTGAATAGTTTTCAAGATATTAAAAAAAGAAAAAAATGAAACCAGAAAACATGTCTCAGTTTCTGCTGATTGGTAGTCATTGTGTATGGAAATCTCTCACTGTAGCAAATTTAGAATGCCGTAATGGTATGCTACCTATCTGAAAAAAAGTTATTTGCTCTCTCATTAAATAAATTTAAAAAAAAATCTGCAGTTGTAACATAATTAGTTTTTTTTAATATTAATTTTTGTAATGGGTTCAATAATATATAACCACACTATTTTGGGGGAGATGTTTTATACATCTCGGTCTTTAACATTCAGATGAAAATATTCTTATTTGCATATACAGATTGCAAATATTTTTAAAATCATCACCTTCAGTTTTCATAGATTCCTTTGTTTAAATTGAAAATTATGACACCTTTTCTATATTATGTTTCCTATATTATGTTCTTTTAATTTTATACTTTAAATTAAATATACATTTATTGACATTTTCTTGAGGGTATTAAAAAAAAAGTATTAATTAGTACATGTTTAGACTGGTATAATCATTTGCATCAGATATCAGAATTTTGTTTATTTAGGCTTTGAAATCCTAAACTCCTTTTACACCTACTAATTCATAGCTATAATTTTAAATATTATTTTAGATTCCTTTATTATATAAAATAATAGAAAATCTAGAATTATGAGACATTGGCACAAACAAAAATGAATTTGAAAGCTGATTCTCTCATATATTGATTTTAATTGAAATTAAATTGAACTGTGCTTAAAAAAAAAAAAAAAGCATGAAAAAAAAAAAAAAAAAAATGAAAAAGCATGACATTTAATAACATGAAAAATATTTAATTTGAAGCTGGAAATTTTTTTTGCCAGCAAGTTGTCTTTTTCTTTTTTAATATTAGCATTATGTTATTTATGAAACATTTTTAGGTAATCATTCTTACATAATTTCTTATTAATTTATTTATTTAGAAATGGAAAAGTGCAATATAATGTAGAGCATAGGACAGTTGACAAAATAGTGGAGTTTGTAAAAGAGTAAGTTATGAAGTTTTAAAATTATATTTTGCAAATAGAAAACTGTAGTAAATTGTTTTAGTGTAATTTTTTAAATATTTCTGTATCACAGTCCTAAGGAACCTCCACCTCGAGAAATTCCATGGAGTGAAGAGCCAAGTAATGTGGTCCATCTTAAAGAAGAGGATTTCAAGCCAGTTTTGAAGTCAACAAAACATGTGCTAGTTATGTTTTATGCTCCTTGTAAGTTAAATCCGTAATTTTTTAACATACAATTTCTAAATAATTATAATAATACATTACATAGTTATTCCTGACCTGGCCAAAGCCGTGTGGCCCAAACGACATGTTGCACGAAGCAACCCCACCCAAACAGTTCAACTTTGTAGTTACAAAGGGATGAATAACAACACAAATAGAAAATTAAATATTTAAAATGAAAAAGTGAGATTAAACAATTCTTTGACAATATCAGAAAAGGCCCGTCTAAAAAATTCACTTTTTAGTTCCCTTTGAGTTCTTTACTTTGCCAATTACTGGGCCAAGATAATGATAATACAAAACACCTTACAATTTTCTTCTAATAGCTTTAAATCTATTTCTTGACTTACCATAATTTTCTTAATTTTGAGTTTCTTCAATTACATATTTTCAATAAAATGTGAAAGTCTTCATTATAAAGTAGGAGTTTCAGTCTTTTAACATATATCGTAGAATTAATAATTTTGCTTTTTGATCAGTTGCACTGTCATTATTGAAAGAATATATGTAAACATACTTGAAAACCATATTAATTCAATATCAATTGACATATTCATTTGAAACCAGTTAAATATGTATTTAAGCTAGTAATCATTTGCAGAGAGTTTTAATTTGAAATTCTTCCTGCGTATTTTTGATAATAACAAACACAATAGCCATTTGTAAAATTATTCTGTTATCATGTATTTTGCCTATTTTGTATTCTCAAGCAGTTAGCTGGTTTTTTTAATGAAACATCAGAAATTAAGTATTTACATGTTCAGTGTCTAATTCAACTCAAGAGTTTTTTAAATTTAAAATTATTGCTCTGTGTTTGATATTTGCTTTCTTTTATATATTAATATTGATATTAGTTGCGCATAAAGCGTATGTCAAGGCATGAATCTTGTTTCATTGCTTAAATCATTACAGCCATCTGTATATCTAAACCCCCTTTTAATTTATCAAACCTTTTTATGAGGAAATGTATTTTCTTAGCAATAATCAGGCATGACACATTTCCGCAGAAATGCGGATTTCCGCTTTTTCGGCATCGAATTTTATCATTCTTGGGATCGATGCAAATCTGCATTAAAATTTTTGTTAATGTGTTGGGGGGGGGGTTGCTCATGCAAACAAAAACTGTATGCCTTGTGAAAATTTTGTGTATGGCTCTAAAGCAAAAGAGTTTCGAATTCATAAGATATTGCCTAATCCAGCTGAAAGCCGTTCAGCGTCCGAGTTATGTATCAGCACTTTGGGGTCAAAGTTTAGCATTAGGAGGAATGCCTGAAGGTTGTATTCTTTTCTTTATCGTTTCGTCCAATCGTCTTTCATTCCATCCAATCAGAATTCATTCCGAATTCTGATTGGATAGAAAATCAACCCACGAATTTCTTCCGATCCGAATTTCGTGAGAAGAAAAGATCATTAGCTCTCCGTGAAGGAAGCCATTTTATTTTTGAGTTCTTTTTACCATTCTTTTCTTCATTTTTGTTAGTTATTTCGATTTCATTTTTGTTAGTTTTCGTTCCTTAACGTTTGCCTATCAGCACAAACATGACACATTTGTGCGCAAACGCAGATTTCGGTGTTTTCAGTATCGAATTTTGTCATCCTTGCGATTGATGTAAATCTGCATTAAAAGTTTTGGTAAAGCGTTGGGGGAGGGGAGGGGTTGCGCCCACAAAAGACGTGAATAGCACACAAACAAAAACTGTGCACCGTGTACACATTCAAATTAATCTCAGATTTTATAGATAAAAGATCAGAAAGAATGTATATTGAAGCATATTCTTCAATTTAGAGTGTTAAATACAAAATTTTGAGCAAAAAGCAGTCTGCTTTTGAATATTTTAGAAAAAAAGATTTTTTACGTGATGCTATTGATAGTAACGTGCAAAAATTTAAGGTCATCAGGCAAATGGTACTAGGAGAAACTTGATAGTAAGAAAACAGCTGTAAGAAAAAAATAAAGAAAAATCTCCAATGAAAGAAAGAGAGCAAAATTTAGAAAATGAAGGAAAATAGCAGACTGGAGCATAAAAGAAAGCTTGAACTGCTAGCTCAAAAATGAGAAACAAAAGTCTTAATAATTATGTATAATCAAAAAATGTTTTTACATGGCCATATTTTTTAGTGAGATAATTTTTATCATAGTTTTTATTTTAACAAAACTTTAAACGTAATTCATTTTTCACCCATTAATTTTCTTTTAAATAATAATTCTACAATATTTTTAATATTTAAAGCACTTTTTGTATAAATTTATTCATTTATTGTTCAAATAATCATACTTATTTTGCTTCTCAGTGTTTATGTTTGATACGATTCCATATTTATGAAGTTCAGCTTTTTTTGTTCTAAGCCTGTGTCATGTCTGAATAATCTATTCTCATTTTTCTTAATTATGGATCATAAATATTCAACTTGATTGTGGTAAACAGGTGCAAGATTTTTCTGAATCTAGTATTAATCTAAAAGCTCTACTATGTTGCATATTTCCAATCAGAATGGCAGTTCAGCTATTTCATAATACTTATTTAACTTTTTTTTATTTTTCATTTTTTCTTAACATTTCTGTTTTTAAGTTAATAATTTTTTTTTTATCTTTAGGGTGTGGTCATTGTAAGAGAGCCAAACCTGAATATACTGCTGCAGCTGCATACTTTAAAGATAATCAAGAGGTATTAAATTTAATGTAATTTCCCTGCTGATAGTTCTGCTTTTGTATCTGAAAGGAAGAACATTTTACTCTTTCTAAAGTAGCCTCACTTAAATTACTAAAGGTTAATTAAATTGTTGTAAATAATAATGCTTTCTATTTTTAAGGTTAAACTTGCTGCTGTAGACTGTACATCATACAGTAGTGTTTGTAACGCTCATGATGTCAAAGGATACCCAACTTTCATATATTTCAATTTCTACAATGTGGAAAAGCCTTATGAAGGTGGTCGTACTGTATGTATTGCACAATTTTTTTCTTCAATTTATTTTTAAAGTAATAGTAAAAATATGTAATTTATAACAAAATAACATTGTAGTGTTACATATTTCTATGTATTAACATTTGTATATTTTTTTTGTATGTATTGGTATATTAGAGACTAGACAATTATTTGTTATCTTTGTGGAATTCCTTTAATTTGTAAGATAGCTTTGTTCCTATTGAATATGAAGCTGTTTAATGTGTAAAGATTTAATCAGTCTTGTCTGTAATTAAAAATCAAATAAATTTGTGTCACATAGTACTAATACTGTCATGCATCTCTCAAGTTCATATTTTAATGTAAATAATTTCTCGATATATATATGTAGTGAAACGAATTGTTATATTGAGCTGTATTTACTTTTAAATACTATAGATAATGATATAAACGTCTGTATATAAGCATGGTACCTGTCATAGTCATGGTAAATGTGATGTAGTACTGCCAATGAGATCACATCTGTTGATCTGTATTTACCAGTTCGTCGAAAATGATATCAAAATGATTTTTAAAAATAATATAGGCTTTTAAAAATTTTAAAATTTTTTTTGGTAATGTAACATTTCTGAAATGACATAGTGGAATAAAATGACTTTTATTATTTAGCAATCCATTTTTAAACAAGTCTTAATGCTTTTTTGTAGAAAAATGATTTCATCACGTACATGGAGTCCGCTGCTGAAAGTTTAAGACCTAAAACACCTGAAACAACACCGCCTCCACCTGAGTCTGAAAAGTTTTGGTCAGAAGTTGCTCATGGGGAGCATGTTCATTATTTAAAAGATGCTACATTTCATCAAGTTCTCAAATCCAAGCCTTCAGCCCTCGTCATGTTTTACGCACATTGTAAGCATCTATAAAATAGCTTTTATATTTGTTTTATATCGCCTATCCATGCCTTGAAGCAGATTTATGCAAAATCTTAAAACTCCCCTTTTCAATGAAGCTAAATGAAAATATAATTTTGGGTTCAGTTTTTTACATATATTTAAAATAAATATTTCAAACACAATTTTTTTGTTTTTGAAACCATTCTTTTTCATGTCGGTTCTGAGTTTTTCTAAAAGTTTTTTTCTCCCAAATTATACTTGGTATCATGTTGCACTAAAATATTTGCTGCAGAAGCTCTTCTGAGGAAAATTACTTCTTCATTGATTATAAGAATTACAATAGTTCTGCAACTAAAAAATATACCATGTATACTAGTGTTTGAGAACATAACATAAAATTGAAAATTTTGAATTAAGCATAATTTTGATTGAAGCCAGTGCTCTGTGAAAATAATTTTAAAGAATATTAGAACATTAATTCTAAAACACAAATTATATTTATACATGGTATCTCTTCTTGTTTTTTTTTTTCTCTCATAATCTTTCTTGTGTTATTTTGCACAGGGGGTGGACATTGCAGAGCATTGAGGCCTGTATTTGCTGAAGCTGCTGCTAAGCTGAAAGAACAAAATGTACGTATTCATGTTCTGAAACTTCAAGTTTAAAGGATGAAAGCTAGGCTTGTAAGCTAAATAATGAATTAAAAATTGTATGCCTTTTAATTATTTTTTTCATGTTATAGTACCTCTTAAAATGATATCACTCTTATTTAGCTTGTAATTATTAACTAAAAACATCTATATGAAGTACACCAATTTTTAATGTGCAGACATTGCTTATGAATATCTTGTTATTCAGAGTTCTCATGGTCCTTGAAAATCCTTAAAAACTCATTGAATTTTATTTGCCTTACTTGGGGCCCTTTAAAAGTCATTGCTTTTTCATTCGATCCTTGAAAAGCCCTTGAAAAATAAGCAAAATGTCCATTATTTTTTGGTGCAGAAGTGAAAACCAGTTCATGACTTGATTTTTCTTTGAGAATTCCACCACCAGAAAAAGGGTATTCCTGTGGGAATGCTGTCAATCATCAATCTTTTCTCCCTCTGTATATTCAAAGATAACTTAATTTGACAATACAATAAAAACTACAGAGGGTATTTCTCCGTAGAGTAAAATAGTCCTACAATTATCCTAATGAATTTTGAAAGTAACTGACATATTTGAACAGAATTTTGTTTTAGATACCGATAACCGATTTTCTCTGCAATGAAATCTGTTTTCAAAACATTTGGTATTTAATTTCATAGAACTTTTTTACCCTGCCTTTGTCTGAAATTATGTGAATCAAAATTGTCTTTGATGGATTTAGGGAAAGGGCATTTTTTTGACAACTTGGAGATTATATTTGGGGATTTATCTCTTTCAGTGTTGCTGTGGTTGTGATTATTCATAACATGTGATTAGTCTTATTCTTTCTATTTCATTTTTATATGGTAGCTTCTTCTAAAGCATCTCTGCTTTTGAAATTATTTATTGATCTGATTTTTTTCTCTGCATTTGCATCATTGTTTCCCTACATATGTAACTATACACAGCAAAATAAAACTCAAAAATATGTTATGGAAAAAGGAATATGAAGGTGATGCTTGAAGTCAAAACAAATTAAAAGCAATATATAGTAGTTTACGTGAAATTAGCATCTAGTAGTAGCTGTGTGGTGGCTAATAGTAAGGGGTCTTGCATTGTGATCTCAATACCCACTTTGAACTGTAAGTTAGGTGACTTTGGTACTCTTCCACTTAAATACCAAGAAGTTGTAACCAAGCAAGTAATGGCACATTTGAACCTTAATGGTGAAAATATTTGATTTAAATTTACCATTTGCATTTTTATGTCTAAAATATGGTCCTTGAATTTTCTTAAAAAGGTCCTTGAAAATCCTTGAATTTTCTTCTTCAATATGAGTGGGAACTCTGCTATTTATGTGATCATTTCTTTTAAATATTTATTTTGAGTAATTTTTTGTTGTTATTTTAAAAATATTTGCATAATTTCTATATTTTATAAAATATCTTATATTTAAATAGTCCCCTTCATGCTTTCTTTAACCCTTTAGCACACACACCCATTTTTGGAATATTAGCGCATGTGCAAAGTCATTTTGACCCCAGATTTTTAGACACTTACTCCTTATTTTATTGACTATTTGTACAAAAATAAAATATTGTCACAGTGTAAAAAATATTTTTTCATACAAATAATTTGTATGTAAGACACAAATGTGATTTTTAATAAGAAGGAAAATTGAACTAACCTCCTTCTTTCCATACCTTTTCTGTATTTTTTTCTTCTCTGCTGCTCATGTACGTACGCTGTCAAGGCCATAATGTTAAAAGAATCTGAAACACTAGCACATACACAGATCAATTTTACGCAGTAAAAATTGAGATACTCCGTTTCACCGGTTTCTGCTGCTCTTATCTTCTTCTTTTGGCTCCCCCATGAAGGTACAGGAAGTAATTGGTGCAAGTTTTTAGAAATTCCTAGAATTTCTTAACAAAAGAGAAAGGGTAGGGTCAAAAAGACCTCATTTGTGTGCTGACGATTTAAAATTCCCTGAAATAAAATTTGACATTCAAGTAATTCTACATTCAGACAAAATAAACTATAAATATAATTCCTTTATAGATTTTTTGGAATTTCTTTCGTACTATTTTCTTAAAGCATGAATTATAACTTCAGATGTATAAAAGATGTTTATTCTTAAATACTTCTTTATAATTAGAATTGTAGATTTTAATATTTCTTGAATTAAACACTTTTTTTGAGGGGGAAGGATGCATGTTTGATGCCTGTATTGGATGCTATCAAAAGTGTCAACAGTTGATAACTTCACTTTGGAAATGTTTCTAATTCTATAATTTTTTTAAAATTTATATATAGTTACATGTACATAAGTAATTATATATAAATTATAATATAGCATTAGAAATACACAGTTTCTCAAATTTAAGAGAATTTGCACATTTTGTTGTTCACAAAGAGTGATGAACCAAAAGTTCAACTTATGCTATTGAATAAGAAATGGACAATTTTAGTTTTGAATTAGTTATCATATGTGCATGTGAACAGAACTTTGATAGCAGAGGGTTTGGTAGTTGTTTTTTCCCCCTCTTGCATAATTTACTTGCATTCCTAAATGGCATTCATTACGTTTCTTGCAAGATTTGATTCAGTTTCATAAGCAGTCAGATGATATGATTAGCCACAGACTTATCGATGAACATTTGATGTGGAAAATTGTTCTTGGTTTATAAGCAGGTTTCTATGAGGTTCAGTATAAGGCCCAGCATTTCCTACAATTTGTTGTCTCCAGACTTAGACCCAGTTGAAAATGTCTTTGTTGTTCTTGGACGGGCCATTCTAGCTTTTGTCTGTCTGGGAAAAATATGTTAAGAGTGAGATTAACTGCTACAGGGAGTCAACTATTGCATTATCAGCAACAATTTTGCTGTTGCATTTTCCAAAATTCTTATGCTGCAAAAATAATTTCACTCATTTAAATTTTATTTTAAATAAGTTTTAATTATTTCTTCTCCCTATTTTCTTTCATAGCTATTAACCTTTTCTTTACAGGTGGTATAACTGTTGTACCAGAAAATGTTTTACCTTTGAATGCGGGTCGGTACAATTGCTGTACCAGACCCCACATTCAATGCAGTTGTTCTGTTTTAAATCCCTGTAGCCTAAAGGTTAAAAAAATAATAACCACCCCAGACTTTCCCAATTCCACCTCATATCCATCCCAAACTAATCGGGAGTGATCTATACTCTAGGAACAGGGATGTGTGCAGATAGAGGACCATATTAGAGCCATTTCTTTCCAATGTTACAGTGTGGGTTTTGAACATCCTTGTGCTGATTAGCCTTATTTTTGATTATAAGTGCATACTGATGCATGATTCAAATTCAGAAGGATACTTCACCCTGCCTATGCATCTGGAGAATACAACTGACCATCGATCTATTAATTGTACACATATCATTTAAAGAAAAATCATTTAAGGAACATAAAGTGATTTAGATAGAACACTAGCAACAATTTTTCAAAGTCCAGCTTTTGCTTTTAGCTGAACTGCCAAATTCACCAAGCCAAGTGAAAGAAAGTTTTAGGGAAAGTACTCCTTCCTAGTGATGCATGATGCAATTCTTCTCTTATATTATTGTGTATCCATATCAAATTTCATTAAAATATTTGTATAAATTTTTCAGAAATGTGAGTAAATGTGCAAATTTTGTTAATTTTTGGACATTAGCAAATTATAAAACATGAATTAATTTGTTTTGAATTAGTAAGTTCTGTTATTATAATAATCCCGAAACTGATGCAGATAGTCAAACAAAAAATTTCATTTTGTTATTAAAAATTTAGTTGATTGAATCAGGCTTGCTTGGAATAAATGTGTATTTTGAAATTTTCATGTGAATAAATTAAATAGCAAATAACTGATAACAGTTACTTAATATGGTCAAAAATTAAATTTGAAGTCAATCTGAAGTATCTTTCAAGTCAAAATATTGCCTTATTAGCTATTATAAACAAACTAATTTTTGTTATAAACTAAATACATTTTGCAGGATGTATAATGTATTTGATTATCCAAATTTTTAAAACGCATTTGGAAGAACTTGCTCATATTTTGAAATGTTTTAAAAAATTAGGATATGCAATTGCAGTTATAAAGGTTTAGTTGTAAGTAATATTGAGCTTATTAACATACCATAAGCATTATAATTTTTAAATCTTTCTCCTTCATTTAGGTTAATGCCTTTTTAGCTGCAGTTGATGGAACTGTAGAAACTTCACTTCAAGCTGAATATTCCATAAATGCTTATCCTACTGGTAATATTTTGATGCATTGCTTATTCTAATTAAAATGACTTAATTTTTAAAATGTGTGCAATAGTAATTATTGGTTGTTGTGGTGCTCATATCTGTGTAAATTGTTCATTATTTATATGTATTTTTAAGTTAATATTTAAATTAGTTACTTGTTCTGTACCTAAAACTAGTATTAAAAAGGTCGGGATAGTGTTATGTATAGAATGGTTTAAATTGTTATGTATAAATGTGCTTTTTAAAACTGTATGTGTAATAAAAACTTGTAAAATGTTAAAATTTATTTCCAAATATGATTTTTCTAAAAAGTGGTTATCGTCAATTTCTAAAAACTTTAACTAACTGAAAGACAAGATTCATGTAGATAGTGAAAGGAATCAATTTTACCACACATATATTTTTTTACTAATTTTTTTCATCTTTCTTTCAATCAGTTTATCAATTTTTGTAGAATGGTGATTTTATTTGAAACAGCTTAATGTTTAGTTTGATTATATGATGCTTAATTTGTTAGTTTCTAAGGGTCTTCCTGTTACATTCTTTTCTTTTTTGCCTGCATTTCTCGGGCAGTAGTGTGTAGTAACATACTCTTGGCTTTAGGAGTGGAGTGTCATGGGTACAACACCAAATTTTACAAAAGATCTGGGTTGTAAACTGATCTGATTGACTATTAATCTAATGAAGTCAAATTTTCTCCTGTTGGTGTGGTGTGTAATTTTGGAGAAAGGATGCTGACTCGAGTAATGTCTTCATCAAAACAATATTATTAAAAATTGGGAGGGTTGACTCAAAATAGCCCTAATGAAGCTTGAAAATGGGATGTTACCTCCTGTTTCTTTTTGAAATTAATTCTTTCTAGTTCCAAGATTTATCTACAAACATTAGCAGTATTTCCAGTTATTAAATGTATTATTGATAATAATTCAAAATATAGGAAATTTGCTTTGTGATTTAATTTTATGCTTATTATCAGATTTGGGATATCTATAGGGGAATTAGGGTTTGAACTAAAATATTTGTAAACACATTTTATTATTAGTTATATATTTTCACTGTTCTGTATTTAATTAAAATATTATGTTTTTTTGCAGCTGAACTTGTAAATTTTAAAGAAACTTTATGGGTGCTGAAAACAATGTCATTAACAAATAGAGGATGTTAATATAAGAATAGGGCCATTCTCATTAGTGTGTAAAGCATTCTCGAGTATTAAGTCATCACAAATATTTTAAAATAACCAAAATCAGCTGCAGTAAAGTTATGTTTGTCATTTTTATTGCCATATTGCATAGTATTATTTTGTTTTGTTAATTACTGAAAAAATAAACTTATTTAAAATCAAAGTTTAATATATTTCTCTTTTTTTCATTTCAGTGCACTATTTTAAGTAAGTGCTATTTCTTTTATTTTCCTTTCATTTTTTTAGCATTTGCTTTTTATTTTATGGTGATTAAAAGAATATGCATTGTAAATAATCAACTGTCCCTTTTTAAAGGAATGGCAAACTTATTCATGAGTATACTGGACCTCGCACATTAGAGGAGATTGTCCAGTTTATGAAGAAACAAGTGGTAAAAGAGGAGCTATGAAATGCTCATGCGTAAGAAAGGGTGAGTTTATTTGCTTCATACTACTTTTCCTCACTTCAAAATGATCTTTTGATAATTATTGTGAAAGTAATTATTTTTTCTTTCTAAAAAAGCATTTAAACCATTTTTAAAAAAATAAGTTTAATGTCTATGTCTGAGGGTGTTTTTTAAGTAAGGTCTGTTTTGAAATAAAAACGAATCGAGTAAAAAAAAATTTAAGAAAGCATTTATTTTCTGATGTTAAACAATTCTCTATATTTCAACATAATTTCCTTGTCTATTTAAACATTTATCAACAAATAAAGAGTTTTTGGAATCTCCCTCATAGAACTCTGCCACCTGTAATGGTAGCCAGTTATTCACAGTCATTTTACACTCCTTGATCAGTATCTCAATGCCTGCCACTCCTGAAGGTCTTCAGATGGCGGTAGAGGTGACCCTTGTGGCAAAAAGCCCATTAACAAAACACCTTGTCTGTCCCAAAACACAGTTGCCAGGTTTTTGCGATTGATTGCAGATGGCCAATCAGAATGCGATTGGGTGTCACTGTCTACCTTCTTGAACAATCTTGCCCATTTTATCTCTGTACTGCCATTCATTGTATTGTCACCCTACACTCCACATGTTGGGTGATCATATATGCAATTTTAATGTTTCTTGCTGTCAAAAAATAGATGACTGGCCGTTTTTCATAGTCGGCAGGGGGCTCGATTTTCTTAAACATTTTAACCTCACAATACGAAGCAAATAGACTGACACTGTGAATACAAATGGTGTAAATGCTGCACAAAGAATGTGGGAGTCTGCACACTCACTCGTTCTGTTGCACATTCAAAATTTGAAATGGTATTAACAAATGGACCTTGCTTAAAAAATGTCTCTTGTATATTTGTGGTGCATGTGAGTGTGTTACAGACGTCAGAAGGTGCTGCTGGATAATTAAAACAATTTATTTAGTACAAACAACAAAATTAAGAATGGTATGTCATGACGACTAAAGATGTTAGGTTAAGCCCGTGGACTCTAAAATACAGATGAAGAAAACATCAACCACCGGAGCAACTGGGTGTAAACAACTGGAAAGAAAAAGGCAAAAGAGAGAGAGTTCTCAGTTGAGCGTCTTCATATATCCCCGCTGGTGGTAAATCCTCCAGTTGCCACAAGTACGGTGTGTCAGGCACAACGTATATCGGCAGCATGGTGGTCAGAGCTAAGGTCCGAATCTTTTGATTCGAATCCGCTACATATTATTATGTGTCTTATCATATTTTGGGTGTTTGGATAGACTAAAATTAAACTTTGTTGATTCTACCTTTGAAAATGTATTTAATGTTGCAAATTTCTTGTTAGTAATATTAAATACATTTTACAATGTTAGTCGCTTTTAAATTTGTAAAAATTAAATCTTATTAAATGCCAAGAAGATTACTGATTGATTCTTATATGAATTTTAAGATGGATATTGTAATTAACTCCTTCATTCACTCAACTAAGTTAAATGTGCATTTTAAGAGGGTAAAGAATAATTTATTGAAAAATTCAGTCCTTTTCTTCAGTTTCAGTGGAGGACCTCATTGTGGATTTTTTTGTTTGGGATATTAAATTTAGTTGAAATTTTTCATAGAAAGTAAAGTCATAAATTAAAACTGAATGTAGTAATAATTTATATTTGAAGTGAATAATTATTTAAAAGCACAATTCAAAACTGCATCCAAGAAGAGTTTTGGAGGGAAAAGCATAGCTTGTGTTTTATATTTCCAATACCATTTTATTTTATCACTGTAAATATCTGTCAAATGAAATGTAATAGCTGTACTTATTTTGCAAATTCTTGCATAAATTTACAGTATGATATAAACAAGTATTGGTTTTCAGTCAAATAAGCAATTGTGCGTAGTGCAATCATAGGTTCTGTGTTGTTTTTTAATTTTTTTAAGATTTTACTCCTCATCATATATAATTAACAGAGTTTTGGAAAAACTGTATCTGGAATTATTTTCTAAGCAATCAAAGCTCATTTGAAAAACTTTCTTATGCCACTGCATTGATTGATTTGAATTCTTTACAAAATAGTCTAGTTTGTTATTTCATCAGTTTCAGTGTTCTATTTCATAGTGTAATGTAGTCAAGCCACATTTAACTATTATTGAGTGTGATATTTTGGTTGTCTTTGCAATAAAAAGCTGAAATCTAGACTAAAGAAATATCTCAAAGTCCACACTAATAACTGACTAACTTGCTTATAATACAGGGTGTCTGAGAATTGTTGGACCCATTAAAAGAATTAATGAAAAGAAAACTAATAATGTTACAACTGCAGTTTTTTTTTAAAAAGTCACCATTGACAGACATGGCACTTAACATGGGTACAGATCAGCAGAAGCCGATGCGGGTTTTCTTTTTTTTTTTTTTTTTGGTTTTTTTTGAATATCTCGAAAACTCTTCAGTCTTCACACCACATGTGAATTAGCAAATTAAAGAATGTCAAATTCCACACAAATACATGCTTTTAATATTTTTGCAGATAATGGCTTTAAAGTGTGTGTTACCTATCTGAAAAAAACTGTAGTTGTAACATTATTAGTTTTTTAAATTAATATTTGAAATGTGAAATGCTCCAACAATTCTTGGACATCCTGTATAAATCTTTAATTGAATCATTGATTGCTGAAACCACATGAGTCAACAATATCAATATGCTGGGAACTTGAATCTTTTATTTAAAAAATTTAGTTTTTTAAAAACTTTTTTCATCTGGTAGATTTTACATACCTATAATGTGTATTTGACTCTTGTCATTTCTCCACGCATTATGCAAAATACCCTTCTAGATTGTAAAAGCAGCATGAATGCAATTTTGAAAAAAAAAAAATGACTCGCGTGGTTTCTCTATTCAATGATTCAACTGTAATCTTGATTATAACATTAAATGCACAAGAAGTCTTATTGGAGAGTACTACATCTACCCTTAAATTTGACAGTGGCTTAGTAGCATAAAGGCCATAGAAACCTGGTGGAAAGGTCTCAACTTCGGGGCCAGAGGGTTCCAGGTTCTAAATCAGATTTCACCGTGTAAGCGAGTCTGGTGCACGTTGAATCTGTCGGGGGTCAAATGTCCTCCCATTGGTGTGGCATGGAAGTTTGGAGAGGGGGTGCCAGCTCAGGAGTAGTCCTCGACATCTGATCATGGTTTAAAATTATGAGGTCCCAAAATAGCTTCGTGTTGCTCAAAATGGGACATAAATAATATAACTAAACTAGACAGTGGCGTAGAACAGAAAGGGGAAACTAATCCTGTTAGAAAGGCCCAGTTTAACAGATGCTGTGTCAGCATTTGTTGATTTGACTAACTTTGTCAGCTCTGCCATTCACTTCTCCTTGGAGAGAGAAAGAGAGAGATCTTTGGGGAAACAACTTGTGTTCTCTTGCAAGACAATACACATCTTTTACTGCAAATTAATTTATGCATCTGTTTGGCTAGCATGAGTAATTTTCACAACTGTTAGCTATCAGTAAGGTGACCAACTGTTCTCCTTTTTTTAAGTTCTGTCCTTCCTTGAAAAGTGTATAATAAATTATGTTACAATGCTTTTATTATGCATTTATCATATTATAGTGTATTCTGTAGTATTTTTGCAATGAATCAAATGTTTCTTTTATTTATGATATTTTTTAGCTTCAATTTATTTATGTCCTCTTGTTGAGGTTAAAAGTTGGTCACCTTATATCAGGCTTATGCATGGTAAGCTAATCCATCGCATCTGGTCCTGCGTGTCCATTGACACATGTGAATACCTAAAACACTAAACTGGGTAAAACTACCACTGCAATTTTATTAACTACATTTGAAAATACAATTCAATAAACATGCTTTAACCGTGGCTTCCATACAGTGTAAATGATTTATTAAGATCTAAGTATTAAATAATAGTCTTTTCTGTAATTTATATACCTGTATTGTTTTTTTTAGGTTACATCTACTTCATAACGTTAATCCATGACAGAAACTTAATAGTTCATTGTTCCATGTACAGTGTTTTCAAGAAATATGAATGTTGATGTTCGATGGATCTCTTCCTCTGTGATTGTTTTTTTGGTGCAAAGGGTCATTTTTTTTTCTTTTCCTTTTCTAATTGTCTGGGGCATTTGTTTACTAGTGTTAATTTAAAAAGAACAAATCATGAAGACAGCTCTACTTAGTTCAATGAAATGCTATTTCTACTCAAATATGTTAGTTGTTTAGTTAAATTAAGTTTTGTCTTGTTTATTAAATTTGTATGTGTACCTGATTTTGAAGCTGTCTTTTTAACAGAAAATTGGAAATATTTTTATACAGATTTATAATGCCAACTGTTCTACAAACTACATTTGTTTTGTAAATAAAACAGAATTTCCTATGCGTGTTTTGTTCATTTACATCACATATTCATAGTACTGGCAAAAGATGGAGGAAAATGCTGTAACTTTTAAAGTTTTTTATTCTTGTTTTTTATGTGATGATATTATGAATTCATCACTTTCACATTTAATTTTGCCGTTACTTTAAAATTACGTAAAAGTAAATTTTTAAAAAAAGAAATGTACTTTTCAGAATAGTATTAATTTTCTGGATAGCTAAATGCCACATTTTTAATTAACCAGATTCATCTATTATTGCACTAAAGTTATTAATGACTTATGTCATCCCTGGATTACAGACTTTCTACTTCCTGTTTCAGTTGTGATGAAGCAACAAGCTATATATTTGTTGCAGCAAAAAACAAAGCTTTTGTTTATCAAGAATTGCAGGGCATAATGTGCGGTTTAGTTATTGGAAGGCTAATTTTTTTACAGCAGCATAGTTCTATAGAGCAACAATCCATTTTTTTTATTAGGTAGACATGTTTTTGGAATATATTTTGCATAGTATTAAACAGCAAAAGTTTCAACTAAATTATGCAGCTTATGAGTTTCGAGGTTAGAGCGATATAAGTTAGACTTAAAGATGCTATAAAGCCCATATCAGATGGACGAATTTTCTGTGAGAAAGCACAAATTTTTACTGTCTGAAACTGGTTTTTCACCACTGAAATGAATGAGGATTTGTTAGTACTTTCAGTTTTTAGGAGCCAAAACTTGAACTCTTTTTGATGGACAATTCATCCATATTACATGGATGAATTGTCCATCATAAACATAACATGCTTTTAAAAAGGCAACAGAGAGAAATTTTGATAGTTTACTTTGCATAACATGTGACAAGAAATACATTATAGAGATATCAATTTATGTTTATTTGACATTAGATTTTGCATTTGTTGATTTGCCAATATTGTTTAAGACTTCGTAACATTGCAATGATTGAAGACTGACAAATGTATTGCTGATGTGCAGATACATTATAACGTAATAATATCAATATACAATTTTAACTGCAGAAACTTCAAATGCACAGTCTCTATCATTGTTTTTGTTTACCAATTCTTAACTTTTTAATCCATGATTATTGCTATTAAAACGGAACTGTAATTAATGCATTGAAATTAATAATAAAGACCAATCAGAATCCTATCGGAAACAATCTGCGGGCAATCATGTTACATTTGTGGAATTTCAAACATCTCATAGTGTAAAAATTAAGAGAACGTTTTTCTCATAACCTGACTATGCTAGTTCATTATTAAATAGTCCATCCTCATTCATTATGAAGTACATCATCGATTAATCTTTTCAGCTACTTGCATCAGTTACAAAATTTTTGCCTCATTTTATAGGATTCTATTTTAATGTTTGATTTCATATTTACATGGATTAAATTTCTCAAGTATCCTAAAAATTTATCATCTATTTTAAAAAAAATTATGTTGATAATTTAAGAAATTAATCTATTTTGTCATAATTTCTTTCACTTTTAGATGATTTCAGCTAACTTTTATGTGCACTTTCTTTTAAATCGATTTCATTTATTGAAATTAATATCCCATTTTGAAGCTATCTGAGGACTATAGGGAACAACATTATCCCAGCAAGAATCACATTTAATTTATGTTCTTTTACATTTTCATTCTTGGAAGTACTCACATTTTGTAATCTTTTATTCCTACATCAGTATTTTTCATTCTGGAACTCTAGTCTGAAAATTTAATGAAGGAGTGGAATATTATGGCTGTAGCAAGATCATACAGCCAAGCACGTTAATGCCTAGTGTCCCTATTTAGGGACTCTTCTAAAAATTCATCATAAACTCACCGGAATTATTTTTCAACAAATTTTACAAATAAAGTATTTTTGAATATTCGTTTGTTATATTCAACCAATTAATGGTAGCACATATCAAACATTGTTAATGTAACCTGTTTATTTTCAAATCACACTTGAAAGTAGATTTTTGCAACATCAAGAAGAAAAGTGTAAGTTTATTCAATCATTTACCAATTAAATTACTTGCATTTAACAAATATATCGGTAAATGCAATTGTAAGAATACTTCTTTTTTTTTTTTTAAGAATTTTATATAACTTTAGATTTTGATAGTTTTTTTTTTTTTGGCATTCATAGGGATGCTAGGCTTAGGAGAGCAATAAAACAAATTTTTCTTCAGTGATTTTCCAGTTGAATTCAGGACATATAATATTACTATACAAAATATTATTGAAAAAATGCGACTTGGGCGTTAATGAGTTGAGTTATTGTATTAATAGAATTTTGAGTAAAGATAACTTTTTCGTATACTTTCTGAATTATGAAGCCAAATCGTGAATTGGTTCATCTTATCTATTGTAGGTCTATTTCCTCTTGTATATTATTCCAAAAGAAGCAGTTGATGATTTCTACTCCAAATGGATTCTTGGAATAGAAATCATCAGTTGTGGATTCATTTTGAATATTGGCTTGATTCATCCCGTTTATTGGTATTTCATTATTTGAATTTCTTCTGAAATATTTGCTATATTATTGACAGTTAAGTTTTGTTTTGCTGAAAAAATAAAAATTTAGTTTTTCTGTCATGATTTTATCGAACAAAATCATCTTTTTTGATATCCTTTGTTTATTCCAGAATACTGAACAATTTTTTTAGTTAATTTATAACAACTATCACGTGTGTAAAAAAGATCAAGTTCTCTTCTTATTTATTCATTTTTTATAAGTAAATATTTATTAAAAGAGTACATGCTTTAAACCGAGGATTTTCCGAAAGTTTCAAATAGCTCTAAGATACTCGTATATCTTTTACAGAACTTCGAAAACATTCCTTTTGCCAGTCCCATTTATGGCGAAATTGTTTTTTCTTGGCTTCATTTTTGTCAAAGTAATTTTTTTAGTGACCCCGAAATTGTAAATTGAAAATAATAAAATTAAAATGATTTTTTAACACACTTTTATTAGAGTACTAAAAAGTACAAAATGTTTTTCAAAAATATGGAGGGAAACAAAAGCCATAAAAGCACGAGGTGCTAATAAAAACTACTAAATTGGAATTTTAATCACATTTTTAATATAATTTAATTTTAACAAAAAGTTAAAAGTTTTCTTTCTTTTGATGTTCATTGTGACTTGTTTTTTTTTATATTTCCCATGGCTCACCTTTTTACAGTTATATTCTGATACACAAATTTTTAATAAAAAATATTCTGCTTTTTAGTACATTAATATAAGTGTAATTTTAAATTTTTATTGTTTTCTACTTTTTAGTCATGTATCTTGTAATTCATTATTATAAACATTACTAATTCTTAAAATCATTGTTCCTGGTAACTACCATATGGCACCACTCATATTGAATCAAAATTTAATAGCAGCTCATTTATTAACTGATAATTAAGTCCTGAAAATATTAAAATATTGCATTGTCATCGGAAGCACATAACTGGGCAAAATTTCTTAACTACATCAAAAATTGAGTGAAAAAATGATTACAAAATCGCATCTTTACAGACATGAAACAAGTCAAGTTAAATAAAAGCATATAATGATACATTCTTTTATGATAAATAAAAAGATGTTGGTTTTAAAATTGTTAAATAAATTTCTGTAAGTCGACATGGTTTTCTTAGTAATGTTTGCATGCAAACACCAAAGAATTTGAAAGCAGAAAGTGCTGTGAAAGTTTTATGACGCTTAGATTGTTCAAAGTGACCCATAGTTAAAGAAACCCTGCTCTGACATTTACAGAAATATTGTATCTCGACTAATAATAAAGGAAAATGTGTGTCCGTGTGTGTGTTGGCGCTCTACAGGGCAGACCGCTGGACTTAGAGCTTCGAAATTTGGCACATACATACTTTGGAGGTTAGGAATGTACACCTCAGAGACCTTTTTTTGAAATTTTAATTAAAAATTAAGCGAAATTTTGGCGTTTTTCCAAAATAACTTCAGAACAAATTACAGTACAAAAATCATTTTTTAGCCATCTGAAAGTGCAAAAAATTACCTTTTCAATGATATGAATTAAGTTGCCGTGCAATTTTTTTCTCTTATTTTAATAGTCTCTGAAAAATATTTTTTTGGCTTAATTTACAACAATATTTTTCATTGTTTAAACAAAATTCTCTTTCATTGTTAAAATTTGAAGTAATATCTTAATACACGTTTTGCTTTCATATTTTATTTCTTCAAAATCTTAATGGAATCTATAAACGAAGCTCTCTGAGATATTACGTATATTAAGAAATATATCCAATAAGCTGAATGGTTACGTTTTCATTCTTTTTTCATCATGTTTTAATTTAGCTAACATGTGCTGCGCCATTTTAATCTTGAATTCGAATGCATATTTTGCAAGAGAAATAGGAAAGTGAAGATGTCGCCGGCAACGTGCAATAATGTTGCATGACATGAGCAGCTATTTGACTATTAGGGACATTTATGTAGACATTGAACAGATCAGGTACAAGGCCATTCACTATCAGAATAGGAAGTTTAAAATTACGTTGTTAAAGCAGCCATAAATATAAAATGATACACGATTCAATTGGAATGATATTTCGGCGAACAAGCTGGTCTCTGAAGGCGGCTAGTATATATCTTATTAATGCTCTGTGGAGGAGATGGCTGGGTCTCGAATTTGGTACAGATATGCTCCTTGTAGTATTTCTTTTTTTGAAATCTTTATTAAAATTCTAATTGGAATCAGACAAAATCTTGATGCTTTCACACTTTTTTCATCAATAACTTTTAAAATAACCAATTATTGTATCACATTAAAATTAATTTTCTTTTGCTTCTAAACTCTTAAATTAATACGAAGTAAAAGAAGACTTACAGATTTTAGATGCGTAATGATTCATTGATCAAGATATGTCCCAGGTTGGGTAGTTATGTCTGCTTCGTTTTTAAGTGACGAGTGGTAAGTAATCATTCTCAATCCAATTTATCCGTAGTATTCGAAACTGTGGTAGGTTTAGTTGTATTAGTTGGCGTGTATCTCTTCCTTATAATAAAGAAAATAAGCCTCCTTTTCTTCTTTTTCTTTATCTAAAATTAAAGGAAATTATAGGGTGATAAACGAGAGGAAGGTATAAGAAATCCCGTTCTTTAACCCGTAAATGGAGTTTTCGGAAATTTATTATAATTGTATCTGAAACTTTATTCCTATTGCATAACGACGTTCAATTGTGAGACAACTTTTGAAATAGTTCACCGAAGAATTGTTAATTTTATAAATTTAAAAAGTTAAGATATTCACAAGTTTTTAATTATTTAAAGGCTTCATCTGACTTTTTGTACCATATGCATTTTTTAAAAATCATTCTGTCTGCTGGCATTATTTTTTACGAAAGAATGCGTTTGAAGTGCAGTCATGAGCTCATTTTATTGCATTCCCTCCGCGATTATGATGACGTATTAGAAAGGCAGGTGTCCTTAATTAGGTTTTTAACATCTTTACGACTGCGAACAGCATCATTAATGTATAGTTTCATAAGACACAGAGATGCAAGGGGACACCCAAAGCATTTACTTAGCTGCCACGGCAGAAAGGATATGACCTTAACTTTTTTGTTTTATCGCTAATGAAGTAAAAAATGCATCAAACCCGGTTTATTTGTTTACGAAGTTCAGCGGGAACAGGCAGTGAATATTTAGAGCCATCACGATTTGAAAGTCCGTGGAAGAAGGCAATGCATTTTTGATGAGTACTTACTTCCCGTCGTGTTACGGGTTGTTCAGAAAAGTGTGAGTTTGCCTAGCTGTCATCGAAAAGTAAGCGATAAAAGCATTTTTTAATGTGTTTATCGTTAACTGTTAGAGGCAGAGTGAACATGCAATAAAGGAAAATGCATGGTACGCTGTTTATGATGTCGGGAAAAGTTGGTTAAAAGATAAGACAGATTTGTGTTCTCCATTTTATTGTTTAATGGTGGACACTAGAAAAGCGAACCATATGATACGGCATTCGGCAAGAAACTACTGGCATTTAGAGATATGGTCTCTGATTAAATCTGAAACCTTATCTGAACGCTTAGAACTCGAGTTAGATGCTAGGTGCTAGTAAGGATAGGGGATATTCGACAAAATCGGAAAAAAATTATAGAAATAAACAAAATAAATAAATTATTAATATAATATTCTTTCAGAAACAAATAGTTAATTACTAAAAATTAAAAAAAAAGCATAAATATTATATTTCCCTTCCAGCTGATTCATCCACATTTTCATATTGTATAGACATTATTTTATATAGAGTAAAAGTTGGGAATGGGAATTCTTCAGAAGCCAACTGTTTTAAAAACTAATTCTAGTTAACTGTTTTTAAATTCGACACTTATAAAGAAAATTTGGGACAATGCGGTACTTTTATTAAATCTCTGATAAAAAAAAAAAAAAACCGTTATTGCACCGGCCATTCCACTGGCCACTTTAAATGCATAGAAAAAGTTGGGAAGGAGAATTCACTTTACTTTTATTTAAAAATTAAGTTAAAAAAAATAAATCTAATTTATCGTTCTTAAATATAAGCTATTTGTTTATTAGTGAAATTCAGAAAAGTCCGGGGTAAACAATTGAAATTCGGGACTATTCCAGTTAACCAGGGATGTCTGGTCACTTCATCTTGTTGATGTACATAAAAAAAGGATAAAACGCAAAGAGGAATTAATTGTAGCAAGTATTCTTGTTGTAAGTGCTTTTGCAATATCGTCATGTCGTGTGTCAAAAACCATACACTGCATAACATTCGAAAATTTGATGCAACTACTTGTCTGTCCGCGACAAGATCTCTGCCCGCCAAGTTGTCTGGATGGTGGCGGTCGCTATAGAAACAGGTTACCGTATGGGATTCCATTTCAAGTAGGTAGAAAGTTCATTCAAGTTTGTTACTTTGGCACACTTAGCTCCAAATGGGAAGGAATGTGCACACGAATGCTCAACTATTCTTTTCCGGCCTTTAACTAGCGCCAAGAATAAAATGAAACCCAGATTTCCGTCTGATTCCTCCTATTCTAAATGGAATTTACCTAACATAACCAGTTGCTATAGCGACCGCCACCATCCAGAATACCTGGCGGGCAGATATCAAGTCGCTGACAGACAGTACTAGCGTAACAACATACGACACTTTAAGAGCAGATGCAGTTAAACTACACAAATGTTGTAAAACGTTTTGATATAGCAGTGACGATATTAAAAAAAAATGATATATTACATTAAACAAAGATTTAATAGCTAGGGGATCTTTTTAGGTCTGTGTTGTGAAGCCATGTCTTTTTTCAGCTACAAGATGCACAATGGATTCCAAAATTAAATTGGCGCGTCTTTACTGGCGTGTATCAATTTATAGTTTTTGAGGCTGTCACATGCATATATATCTCAGGATGAAATAAGCTTAGTTTGTTACTACACGAACTACAAACTAACAACTTAGTTAGTTACTACATGAACATGAATTATTAAATAATGAAAAAGTACTAGATTTTACACAAGTGAAATCAACTAAATATTTTAATTACCGATTAAAATTTTAAAAGTATATTATGATTAAAAATAATTAATCTCAATTTATGTCTCTAAGTAATCGAGTTGGACTTTTTTTTAAAGAAATGTTTCTGCATAGTTAATTGAATATTTACCCTTTCAGAACTACTTTAGTTACAAAAGAAATTTTAGTTCTGTTGAATTTATTTCCGGATCTGGAGTTTTTCTGAGTGGAAGAGAACACTACAATACTATCTATTGATTTAAATTGTTTATCCTTCGCATGAAATATGAACTTTAAAAAATTCATAACATTCGCAAAAACAAGACAAAAATATCAGAGATTTAGTCTAAACATATCTAATATTCATAAAAGAAACAGGAAAAGAAATAATCATACAACTCAACATTCTTTTTAAAAAGTACGATTTTGATCCAATATTTGAGCAAAGAAATGACAATGCAAACTTTTGAAACTGATTATTATCATATAAAAAATAAGTTTTTGTATCGCAAATCCGCCAAATGTGTACGGCAAACAAATGATTCAATATTTTCTATTCAAAGCCTCTAATTACAGACCGAAAAAGTTCGAATTTGTGGATTGTGAATTATCGAATCTTTCCGCTTACATTGCGAGGAAATAAATAAATAGAACTTCAGAAACCTCTCGAAATAACTTAACTTACTGGGCAAGGCAACAATATGGTGGCCCCCCCCCCCGACCATGGGTTTTTTTTTATAATTCTATAATGTCTGTTTCTGAATGTCAGACAAATTTTTACTTAAAAATACGCGTGTTTTACCTGCTTAATCATATTATGGTGATAATTTTTTTAACGTCATCTACATTTAAGATTATATAGTGGTCTCATTGAAACTGAAATAATATATTCAACACAATTTTTAAATATATGATTTTTTTTCTCGAGTCTATTAAAACATTTTTTCCTTCACACTCCCACTTTGGCGCCACGGGATTTGCCCTGTTTACTCAGGCCTCCTCTGTGGAATTTCAAGAGTCACTATCTCAATGAAAACCGCATCGAACGACATGCGATTTGTTAACCTGGTTGATTGATATTTGAAATATAAATGTCGCAAAATTTGCTCATGCTGTTCGAAATACATACATATTAGAATGATCAAAAATGGAAAGATTAGATTTGTCTCTGCATTCTTTATAAGGAACCTAATTTTAATGATTTTTTTGAATGGTGGTGATATGTCTATTTTTTAGATTTAAAATTTCAGAAAAAAAAAATCCAGCCTGTTATTTCGTTATTCTGCTTCACCGCAAATATTGTGTTAATAAAATCAGAAAAAAGAACAGATGACAATATTTGATCATTTACATATTTATGCATAGCATAATGTTTGAAAACCTAAAATTGTTGTTCTTTCAAACAAAATTATCCAAAAATAAGCTGATTATAAATTGTATTCTATTTACGCGATTTCTGGAATACTCCGTTGACTTTTAAAATCTTTTTGAAGCATAGTATTAATTACTATTCGACAAAAACATACGCTTATAAATGCTAAAAAATCCCAATCCGTGGGTTTCGGATTAAAGAGTGTTCGAATTTCCATCACACAAGTCATGAAGTATTGGGCTTACAAAAAAAATGCGATTCTTATCTATTAATTTACGATTTAATCATACAATTTCGCTTAAAGTCCATGTTCATTAAAACAATGGAGCAAGAGATTCTTAGTTTGGCGTCACTCTTAGTTTCGTTATCATTTTTGGCCAAATATTTAATTAACCATTGTTTACCATCATTGTATACCAAAGAGCTGCATTTTAATTTTGTTTATAATCAAAACAATCGTTGACACTGAGTGGATATTTGGCGTGTTGTTCTCTATACGTGACTGTGTATTAACAACCAAATACATAATTTCAATTATAATGTGAAAACTAAGATAACAGTGAACTGGACGCAGTTATGCATTAAGGAACAAACTCAAAATTACAGTTTGCGATAGATAATTTTTCTCGAAGCATTACAAAAAATTCTGATGCTTCAATTTTAAAAATTAAATATTTGCACTTTTAGTAATCTATTGTGTAACGTAATGCAACTGATTGAATTTTACCTGACAAATTATATACACTTAGATACAGTTTTTAATAGTTAACTCCCTATTAGCACAGGGTGTTGTAGAATATTGGTACGATATTACGATATTGTGCGGATCCAGAATACTGAACATCTAGGAGATATCGTACAATATCTTGTGGTAACAGGGCTTGAAATCCATAAAATGGTAGTTGTTTATCGATTGCATCACTGCGTTTGACTGATCTACGTAAAACGAATTTCATTATTTTAATTTCATTATATTTTCTTTCCAATATTCAAAGTTATTTTCAAGAAAACAATTAAGTATCTAGACAATAGTTACATACATCACTTTTGGTGCAAATGGGAATTGTAAAGTTTTCCTGTGAGTTTTTTCTTCCAAACTATACTATGAGGAGAGAGATTTCAGAAAGACCCGTAAAATTTTTAGTCACTATCAAACAAACAGAAAGACGCAAAACTAGCATCTCATCCTCCGAACTTCAACGCATGGAAGTTTATATCCCATTTGTTGGGATTATTTTACGCTAACTTTTGAAACTATTTCATATACGTGGAAACTCTTATCCTAACTCGGTGAATTCCGAGTTTTAAATAAAAACATTGCTACTGGATAGCCACAGTTCAGAGAATCGTTTTGCAAAATGAAGCAATATACTTCATTCATGGATAAAAGGTAAAATGTATGGTGAATTTTGATATGGATATACATTTATATATATACAATTCTATAAAAGTCTTTTAACTCATCTTATAACAGATTTTCCTTGCATCATCTTCATCAATAATGATTTTATACATCTTATTCATTGTACATAGAAAACAAAGTGTAAACGATGTAATGAAATAATGGATATTTTAAGCTTCAGATAGATATTTATTGATATAGATTATCTTGCAGTTCTTTCAATACATTTCTTTAAAAAAGTGACTTTGTGACACTTTTATTCAAAATGAAAATTAAAACATTCGAATGTTGAAACTTATTCCTATTTAATTAGAATGTACTGTAAGAGCTAAAAGTTTGTCAGTTATTTCAGAAGAATTTTGCTTCTTGCTGATGGTATACCATTATCAGCAGGTACATTCAAGGTAACCGAGTTCCCCATGCCATAATCCAGAGCCAGACTGTCATCATAGGATCCTATGTTGCCTGAAAAAACATTAGGTCTCCAATAATTATAACCACGAGACAATGGTGGAGCTATGAAATCTTGATCATAGATGTAGGTCCATCTTGGTCCAACATTCCATTCTTTAGTATCCAGAGACGTTGCTATGAGAGACGAATATTTCAAAACGATTGCTGTAGATAACTGATCAGCAGAAAGAACGGTAAAGCCGTTGGCTAAGACGCCTGCGTTTGCTAAAGCTTCAGTTGTTGCCCTTGCTATTGCTACTATAGAAGGTGCAAAATTACTGTCGGGCATATTTGCTAGACTAATATCGTAAGCAGTTGCAAATACAGCAGCACTTGGAAAACCGAACTGAGCAGCTATTCCTTGGCCAATCAAATTTGCGACTTTGCGTGGACCGACTATTGACATAGAGGTATATATTGCTGTCGAAGAGAATAATTTTTCAGCTAACATTTGAGGTAAAACATCCAAAATGGATAGTATTCCAGCACCAGCTTCAGCCCCTGCATTTACGCCACCTTGAACTCCAGCATTAGCTCCTACTTCAACCCCGAGTCCAACGTTTGCTCCTAATCCCACACCGAGTCCAACGTTTGCTCCAAGACCCGCCTGTAAATCTGCTCCTATTCCTAAGCCGACATCAACATCTGCTGCAGCACCCACATCAACGTCTGCATCAAGTCCTACTCCTGCATCAAAATCTGCTCCCACATTTGCCTTAACATCTGCAGCAACTCCCAGTCCTGCCTGAGCACCACCAAGCAAGTCCCTTCGCCTTCTACCTAATCCCCCTATAGCTTCTACTCCGGCATCTAGGTCTGCTCGAACATCTGCAGCTACATCAACGTCCAAATTAGCATCGAGACCGACATTAGCGCCAACATCGAGACCGACATTAGCTCCGAGGTCTACTCCTAAATCAGCTCCAACACCCACTCCTACATTTGCTCCAGCATTTGCTTCAACATTTACACCTGCACCGATTTGAGGTGGGAGGACTCCTGCTACTGGAGTCATCCAAGGTAGACCAAGATTTGTAGACAATGTTGGGAATTGTTTGTCATACTTTGTTTGGCATCTCACTATTGTTTTGATAATAGCATTAGCAGCAATTGCTGCTTGGATATTGGGATTTCCTGATACAAAATACCCAAGAGCATAAAGGGCTTTAGCTGTAGCAGCGGAAAGGACCCGAGCATATGTTTTGTAACTAAGTTTTTCACCCATTGAGAGTAAAGCATTCGCATACACATCTGTAAAGAAGGTCGGATTAGGTGATCCGAAAGCTTCAGCCACAGAATTTCCTATGCATTGTGCTACTTGTTTCCAAGCTGGAGCTGGTACTCCTAACAAAAATGCATCTGAAAATTTGTTAGATGAGATTAAATTACTTATCATAGCTTGTGTAAACCTTGCACCGAAGTTTGTTGCTCTTACTGCTTTAAGAATCGGTGGATATTTTCGAGAAACAGCATCTGGCCCGACATATGGCAACATTTCTAAGCCACTTAGTATGGAAAAGTAGGAATTATAGGGATTGCTGCTAATACCCAGTCCTACACCTGCTACTTTGTTTGTTGCTATGAAATTTAATACACCTGATGTTATGGCCTTAGATGCCATACCAACCTGGACACCAATAGCAGAAGGTACTAACAAATTAGCTGCGGTTAAGAGGTTAACAAAACTGGTAGAGACGCCTTCTGCATATTCCTCAGGGGTTGCTAAATCTCTTCTTATGTGAGTTGTTATGTCACTTTCTAAATTTAACAGATAAGATCGAGGTAATTTGAAGGCTTTCGAGAGAAATTGCGCTATAGCAGAAGCAATGTTACTTACCGCAGCTGTTGGGATAGAATCAGAGAAAACTGATCTGAAATATCTGTTTCTTAGTAGGTCTTTTTTAAGACGTTGTTGGAATAATACCATTGCATCTTCTGGAGTTAAAGTCCCATTGACATTTGCACCAACATCTAGTCCAGCTCCAACATCTACTCCTGCTCCAATTCCAAGTCCTGCTCCGACGCCTACTCCTGCTCCTAATCCTAGTCCAGCACCAACATCTAAACCAGCGTTCACCCCTGCTCCCAGTCCAGCTCCTATACCAGCTCCAAGTCCTAGTCCACCTCCCAGTCCAGCTCCTAGACTAGCTCCAAGTCCTAGTCCACCTGCCCAGCCTTAGGGTTGGGGCTCCAAGTTCTAGTCTCACCTCGTCCAGCGCCTTAGACTAGCTCTAAGTCTCTAGTCTCACTGTCGAGCTTTCCTAGACTAGTTTCCAAGTCCTAGTTCACCTCCTAATTAGCTTTAAGTCTTAGTTCATCTTGTCTAGTTTTAGATTTTATAAGTCTCTAGTTCACTTGCCCAGTTTCCCTAGACTAGCTCTAAGTCTCTAGTTCACTGTTCAGTTTTCCTAGATCAGGGGCTCTGCAAGTCTCTAGCTCTGCCTCTCTACTCCTTGCTTCCTACCTTGCCTAAGTCTGTGCCTGCATTGAGTCTAGCTTCCAAGCTAGCCCAGCATTGGAGTCCTGCCTAAGTCCAGCTCCAGCATTGAGTCCAGCTCCAAGGCCAGCACCAGCACTTAGTCCAGCACCAAGGCCAGCACCAGCATTGAGTCTAGCCTGAATCTGATCCAAGGCCGGCTCCTAGACCAGCACCTATTCCAACTCCACGTCTGAGTCCACCTCCGACTCCCGATCCTATTCCAGCTCCAGCCTGGGTCCAACTCACTCCCATGCGAGAGTCCACTGACTCCAGCTCCTATTCCAGCCTGACTCCAGCTCCTATTCCAGCTCCACCTCTGACTCCAGCTTCCTGCCTAAGTTCAGCTCTGACTGCAGCCTTGTGACTCAGCTCCACCTCTGGAGTCCGGCCCTGCCCGCTGCAGTCCAAGACCTGCCCTACCCAGCTCCCCCCCAGACCAGCTCCGCTCCAGCTGAAAGCAACCAGCTCCTTCGCAATCCTTACCCGTCTACTCCGGCCTCCTGAGTCCTAGTCCAGCTTCTAGTCTAGCCCTACCCAGCAGCAGACATTTAAGCCATGACGGTTTGCATTGCCCAACGCCAAACTGGACCATACAGTTTGCATCATTAATCTGTATCACCCACTGTGCAAATCTCTTGAATATGCTAAGCAATGACATGGCGATGTTACTAGCTATTATATGGACTCAAGACTATACTCAAGGCTTGCATGAGAGTCCGTGCAGAGCTTCGCGAATTCAGAAGCAGATCCCGGATAAACGCCTGCCATGCAGTTACAGGTGTATTAAGCTGAAGCACGATTGCAAACTCTTGGGGCTAACTGCTTCAACATCATGTGCTTAGCAATGTTAACTCACTTCGGGACGATCTTTCACTTCAGTTCAGCGCCTGAAAGCATCACTTTTAGTAAGTGAACACAGATTGTCATTAAATGTAGATGGATTAACAGCAAATCTCTAATCTGGAAGCGTTCACATCAGCAGCAGGAAGACTACTGCCTGAAGAATCCCATCCAATGCTAAACAAGAGGTCTTGCTGTTATACTTGAAACAAATTGTTCTCAGTGAGTACACACAGGAACGTTGGAAGGTGCCCTCACTCAGTCTGTCATCTTGTCGAACTTTGGAGGTTTGGAAGGTAAGTGGATGAAAATTCTCAGCCCTTTTATAATCCTATAGTTGGTAATTAAATCACACTTCATCGGTAAATTTTATTCATACATATTTATGACAGGAGATGAGGTGCTAGTTATCACGAATCATGGTAGTATTGACACTGGACTTGGCATGTCTCCACCGATTTGTGCTACAAATGTTACTGGAAGCCGTTGAAAAAGCATCAGCAAAGGTTTTAATTTTTTTGTTATTCAGGAGGCGAGATAACTACGTCTTATAGTGACTCACCCAAAACAACCATAAGAGAGTTAGGGTTTACCTGATAGTGTTGACTTAGATATGTTTCCAATTGGGTAAATTAGACTTGAATGTTATACGGCAGCCCTCAGCTACTTTACGTCTTTTGTTTTTTTTGGTATTTTGTTTAATATTGAGTCTTTTTAAGATTTTGATGGTTTTACTGATTTGTCGAAAAAATTCCACAGAAATTTTGCTCTGGTTTTATTTACGTCGAAGGCTGGTATAATAAATAATCAGGTTAAATAATCATTATAAAATCTGACTGTCAAAGTAAAATTATCTCATTAACCTCGGACGGTTTTTTTTTTAAAATTTGCCTTCTCATATAAAATGTATGGAAAGCGAAAGTACTACAGTCGTCAAAAAATTCTGCTTTGAGATTGTGATGAATCTCCAAGCTTCAGACCACCGTGTCCGAAAAATCCATTTTTGGAATTATGACTGAACACGATAGCTCAAAAAATGTAACGTGTTAAGTAACTGAAATTGATATGGGTTTTTACATCTAAACATTGTAAAATTCTATAAAATTTGGGATGCAGTCTGTCAATGGGAAGTCTGTCTATCTGTCAGCCCACCCGTGTGCATGTGAACAAGATAACTCAAAAATGCCACTAGCTAGATAGGTCAAATTTCGCACATGGTTTTATTAATAAAATCGTAGATCCGTAACAAATTTTGGACGAAAACTGTCAACAGGTTGACTGTTTATCGATATGTCTGTAATTGCGACCTTGAACACGATAACTCATCAACGTAACTAACTAGATAAATCAAATTCAGCATATGCTTTTATTTCTAAAATCGTAGATCCTTACCAAAGTTTGGACCAAAATCGTCAACGGGTTGACTGTCTGTCGATGTGTCCGTTAGTGCATTCGGGAACATGATAACTCAACAACGCAACTAGCTAGATAAATCAAATTCAGCATGCGGTTTTATTTCTAAAATCGTAGGTCCGTACAAAATTTTAGGCTAAAACCCTCAAAGGTTTGACTGTCTGTCGATCTATCTGTTATTGCGGACGTGAACACGATAACTGAACAACGCAACTAGCTAGATAAGCAAAATTCAGCATGTACTTATATTTCTAAAATCGTAGATCCTTACCAAATTTTGGACGAAAACCGTAAAAGGGTTGACTGTCTGTCGATCTGTCCGTTAGTGCATAAGTGAACTCAATAACTCAAAAAGCGACAAGTTAGAGGGATGAATTTTGGAATATGATCGTTACGCTAAAACTGTAGATTTGTATCTAATTTTGAACTAAATCCTTCAACGGATATAGGTTGTCTGTTTGTCTATCAGTAATTCAAGAACAAAACCAACTAGATAAATGAAATTTGACAAGTGGTCTTGATATCAACATTGTAGATCTATAAAAGATTTTGAATTCAATACATCAACAGAAAGAAGTACAAAATATATACTCGATTCTCTTAACTATACGACGAAGATAAACGCAAAACGTGCCGTATTGTGTTAGCATACGAGATTTGACGAGGGAACACTCTTCCTGGCTGTGTAAAATATCGCACACAAACTATTTTTTATCACTATTTAATAGTGATTATTAACCTAAAGGGGAGGGAACCAACCTGATAAAGGGTTAAATATCAGCTTGATGGCACCCTCTCGTCGTAAAGGAGAATTATCGAAAAAATGAAATGATACACTGAAATATTAGATTTCTAGAATCAGGCAATTATCCACATTGAATACCGTCAGAGCTAATGAACATTAGTAATGGCCGGATTCGTCTATGACGATGTCATTCAGAATGTTCATTATATTGATCAATCATACCAAAGTTCTTCTATTATATTCTTACTCAAAGTTTTCTATGTTTACACACGAAATCTAAATGCTTTCCAACAACGGTTTGGCGATATAAAAAAAACTCTAGTCCAAGTACATTTAGTTAGACAGTGAGATAGAACACCTTGTTTTAGTTGAACATAAAGCAAAGCTGTGGAGATAGCTCACAAAGAACCATTGGCGAATCTAGGATTCCGGTCGGGTCGGGAGAGCGGGGAAGGTCATAAAAACTTTGCATCGTGGTGATGAATGTCAAACTTCAAGGCTAAAGTAAACCAAAACTCTTTAACTTTACAGACTTTACTCACCTGACAATAAGAATCATAAAGAACAATACAATACTTTCGATAATTTAATAAAAATTACGATGAAATAACTAGCCAAAAAATGTCTTCGATCGCGTCAATGCTACAAGCACAAGTGGAATGACTACAAAAGTAGCAAAATTTTCGAGCCTTTCAAGCCAGAAAGCAATGTTGAAACGTTTAAATTTTTTAAAAAGAGAGAAATTAAGAAAAAACAGTTGTAATGATGTTAAATTACATCAGGAATTTTGGCTTGGCTCTAGGGGGAGGGGGGCTGTAGCCCGATAGCTCCCCTGGATTCGCCACTGCAAAGAACCCATGTCATGTGATGCGATGATTGATTCTTGTATTAAATCATTCTAGGTTAGTCCTTATTTTTTTATTGCCCACGTCGACTATGCTTACGCAAAGGGTGTAAAGCATGTCACGAGTCGGCGGAAATACGACTATGACGATTCATAGTAGTCCTTAATTTAGATTCTATTCCAAGTCGTGGCGATTTTAAATAGTTTTTGCGACGACTCGACGTAAGCTGTTATCTATGGGCGCCATAAAAGAGTAGCCCGTCAAATCATACGGAACAATATAGACACGATTTTTACCTACCTACTGGCTAGTTTTACTCTTTTTTTGTTTACATCAGTATTATTTATGTACTTCAGCATTATTAGAGTAAGTCTGAACAAAATTTGTATTAATGTTATTGAATTTACCAGTTGTTTACTTGTCATTTATTTAGTTAACATTTTTATAGTTAATTTTACTTAACTTATTATAAGATTGATTATTTTTTTATAAGCTAAGACGTGCACCAACGCGTCAGAAAACCCTTTATGCTTAAACGAACAGTGTGATGCAAGTTTAAAAACTTCCCTTCGAGTTTTTTAAGTCTTCCTTCGACAGAAACCTCCTTTCGAAACACTCATGCTGGTTAATATATGCTATGCAGCGAAGTGTAAAATTTCTAGAATTTGATAGAAACGCGTCAGGATTTTAAGAAATTGAGTTCATTTCGAGACTCGATTTCAACCAATATCCATTGTGCACTTTGACCTGGTGCAGGTTAGATCTATATCGTGCGTTAAATATCTTCATGTTAATGTGGTCAGGGACAAAGAAGTTCAGATGACCATTGATATATTGTCAATGTTATATGACCACGGCTCCAGAATTAGTTCGAGCCCATTAAACAAATTCAAAGTGAGTCTAAAAAGCA